>SHCU01000207.1:50703-100206 GCA_004307685.1 Ceratina australensis | reverse complement strand
CATTTATTAATCAACATTTATTACAATGTAAATTATTACGATATTAAAACTGAGTATATATTTTTCTTAATTCATCATAAAATCTATTCACATTAACGTCGTTCTTAGCTCGTTAGTTTTATGTAATCTACCAAAAATCGCCAATAAGAAACACTAGATGTATTTGCTTTAAGTATTGTTAGGAAATCCAATAATACGAGTATATTTCGTTATGAAGAAATCAAGGTGAAAAAGGGAATGAGAAAAGGGTTTGGACGCTTTATTGGATTCTACAGAAAGTAGATGACGAGAAAAGTAAAAGGATGGAGTAAAAAGTGGACAAAGAATGGAGGCTAACAGGTGGAGGGTGGGAGGAAGAGAGGAAAGTAGAAAGAGAAATGTAAAGAAAAAGATCTTGAGGAACGCTATATTGCGCTTAGGATTAAACTTATACACGCAGCCGTTGTTTCGTGGACGTATTTCAGCCAGAATCGGGCGAACACGCCCTATCTAACCGGTCCACTGTTCTACTTGATATCCGCTGCCAAAACTTTTCCCGATATCTCCGCGCGAAATGTCGCGTTATACAGCGATGTCAACGGCAACCAGAGATTGCTCTTTTCAGATATAGGACGAAAGGTGACGTTGCGCATAATCCTGGACGTAATTTTACACAGTCGAGGAAAGCCCGACATTAACGTCAACGTGAATTAAGATTATTCTAGCTAAAAGTTAAAATAGCGACGCACAAATGGAATTTAACAAATAAGCAGTTATCACATTAAACTCATACGCAGAATTAAAAAGAAATTAGGAATTCCGTTTTATAGTTATTTGAAATTCATTCAATAAAATGAACGAGAAAGTAATATCTACGTTTTCACATTAATAATTACTACTTTAACCGAATCAAACTGATTTCATTTTATCTGCTATCAATACAATACTTCATCATATGACTGGAAATGTACACAACTCGATTGAGCACTGGCTCAATATGCAGATGATTGAAACACGGTACGATGAAAACATTCGTCGGTGATCCTCGCCCACATCTTGCCCTATCTCTACGCACGGTGGCTCGCTTTACGCTCGAATTTGAACTCTCCAGAAAATTATAGGGGTTGGTTTGTGGTAGCGCCGAGCTAATCCAACCAAGCTAATCCCACCGTATAATTAACCACTAACAACCGTCCCTAGGTTCTCGTTCCGACCCGCGCCATAACTCATGGCTGAGCTACAACCGGTCTACATATGTACAATTCTACGCATCTTGCGAAATTTCATCGATCGCGCGACGAACTAATCGCTGGCCATAGCCGAAAGATATGGCAATGCAGGGACAGTATTCCTTCGATACGTACAAAGACGTCGGATGTCAAAGTCTAAATAAGTTGTTCTAAAATTTTTGCATTTCTGGAATACAAGGGCAGAAGACGAAAACTGTACACCCTTTAACATTAATAGTACATAAACTTTACAAGAAGAAAAGGCCATAGTATGAAGAAAATTTCATGCTTATATCTTCATTATAAATCTCTATAGAAATCTTTCCTTGTACACTTTCGCTATTCCGTCTTGCTGAACGAAGTACAATGATAGATCATTGATAGTAATTTCGCGCATCATCTCTATTAGCGTAGAATGCAATCGGCGCGACTCTCAACCGAGGGAGTGCACTTATACTGCTTGAATTGTTTCAGTCCGAACGACACGGCACCATAGTAGCGATCCACGTTGTTGTTTCCCAACTGCCACTCCGCTGTTTTTACGGCGCGATTCTTCATCCCCGTGGGGCTATGCAAACCCCAGCGTGTTCTCTTAAAAACAACTTTCCTGGCGTCTGGTCTTTTCAATAGTTACCACTCGGCAACTTTCTCGCTTACTGGAGTGGACGGTGCGCAAAAGCGTGTCACTTCATCCACACGTCCCCAAGGAAAGAAGCGCAGCCGTTTCCCCATTTACATACCTTTTAGTGTACCCAGCGCGGCTGTGTACTTTGGTCTATGGGAGGAGAAAAAAACAAACTGTAATTGCACGGGAAACCTCTCCCGCGGGCTTCCGGTCAAACTTTCCTACCGTTCCCGAATAAGATGCTGAAAAAAAAGGTGTACAGGTGCCAGACCTGTAGACCTGTACAGATAGATATTCGATGAGAGTATCCAATACCCTTGTTAAAATAAGGGCGCAATATCAACGGTGTGAATCAAACGTACCGACGATAATATTTTATTGCTTTTGTTGTACGTGCCATGTCACTGAAATGCTGAAACTATTTCAGTTATTTGTGTTTTCGTTAGATTGCAAACAAACGCACGTTGGCCAGTGTATCTCGTATGGGAATCAATAACGGCATGTTACGTATACATATATGTGACATTAATACTTTACGCATCGTATGAATTCATGTTATTGTAAGATTTCGCATTGTACAGAAGCCCATTACAATTACTAACAATTTTGATGCGCAATAAAACTTGAAGCATATCAATTTAAGAAATGATATTTAATAAAAATGTTTTAGTCTTTTGAATGGAATTTCATGGCATACATTTTACTATTGATAGCATTGAGTGACACATGCATTTCTCACGTTTTTTTATATTTATAATTCCCGTCTATGTCTGAGAAAAAGATAGTCGAATATATTTTCAGTTTCATACTTGACGAATACCCATGAACCAGTAGTGGCAATTCTTATCGCGAATAATGAACCTCTGTCAAAAAACAAATTCGTGAAAATTCGTTTGTTCACGCAATTGTTTTTTTAGACTACCCCCTTAAGCAAAACTGTAGAATTGTTCGTCCGAGTGGAATAAAAATTTTCTATACGTACATATATGCACACATACGTGTCTATCCTCGTTTCAAGAGATGAAGAGCACTCGTGAAACACAAAAAGTTCAACGAGCCCGAAAGAGTCTTTCATTTCTTTTTCTTTCTCATTCCGAGAATGATGAGGAACGTGAACTGGAAAAAAAACGCGGATAGAAAGGAGGCATCTAAGAGTGAGAAAAAATAGAGGCAAGACATCCAGCGCGAGACACAAGAGAACTGTAAAGGACCTTCCCCACTGCGCTCGGCGACACGCCGCGTCACGAGAAAAGCAGGGCCGAAGTGAAAATTGGAAGATATAGTGAAACGCGTGTAAATGTCAGATGCCTAAAAAGGCCCCACTGACTTCTGCAACTCGCTTTTGCACATGCTTCAAGCAAGCCCTGTCGTTTAGCGCAGTGGGAAAGGTCCTTAAGTAAAATAACAAAAAGGCGGACGAATTTAGAAGAATCACAATGATATCTGTAAAAAATAATTTTGCTTCTACTTCAATAAAGTATTAAGCGTGATTTACTATACTTCTACTTTACACCAAAATTTGCAGTCTAATTACAAGATTTCATTGAAAAAAAATTTCAATGTGTAACACTTGAAAAATATTGCAACTACGATAAAAGTTACCTGTCCTAATGTATCTATAAAACGTGTGCATCGACTTTAGTCCGATACATCATTTGGCACAATCAAAGTTGTTTCACACGCTTATGGTTGCGTGACGGAAACAACACCGTATAATGAAGTATGTATGCAATCGCTTTTATCGGGCAGCTGAAAAATATTCTTGACAAAATGTTCGAGGTAAACGCATTTCACCACTGCCGCGCACACTTTTTCTTCTGTTCCGAAAAACTAAAAGCTCTTTGTGTCCCGTGGCTGCGAGTTTTTAACGCCGTTCGTTTTACGAGAGTATCACGTGACACACTGTTCTACTTTCGAACGAATGCATACAAATGACTGATTTCTCATGGCGCTTGCATATTTCGGGCACAAATTTCCTAGGCTGGTTTAATACGAAAGAAAAGATGTATCTATGATTCGTGAAAGTTCGAATAAACAAGTCGCTATTTTTATGTTCCAGATTGGACGACGAGAAATTGGATCTGATCAATGTAAGTAAACAATTTTTACAATGTTACTTGTATTCGCACTTGTATCGACTTATATTCGAAGTATGTTGGGAAAAAATAAAATATCAACGATATTTTCATATAAACAAAGCGGTATTCCAAAGCAAGTTTTAATTGGACGTGAACGACCCGCGTTTACGCACTAACAAGGTTTTAATGTAACTCTCGAAACTCATATTATATTTTATTATTAAAAAAGAAAATGAATTCAGCGTTATCACGCTTACGCGTAGTCGTGTTCGCTCGTTACAATTTATACGAAGAAAAAAATATCACGTTGAAACATCCTTTTAATGGTAGTAGGAACTTCATAAAGTTCGCGCAGGTTTATGACATTTTTTATCTTCGCTATTTTTTTTAGCATAGATTAATGTTGCTTAAGCAACGTAAAAAAACAGTACGCGCACATTCTCGTACCTAGCTGGGTTAATTCATAGCACGTTGGCCACTGCTTTTATAAATCGTATTCCTCATAGAATATTATACTTTTATCTCGGTACCAACTAATGTTCGAGTATTACATTTTTTATGCAGTTGTCCTTTTTAAGGAATGTCTATATACATATAGCTATTTCTATTCAAAATTCGAGTAGCTAAGATTCTCACCGTTTAATTTAACTTGTTAACCGAAGAAACATAAAGACGTTTGACGATGTAATTTTTCCGGCTTTTAATAGTTATTATAAAACAGTGAAATTGTATTTGTTTGAGATTCCGGATAAAACCTGATCGATAAAAAAGTAATACGCGTTGTATGTACAAGTTATTAGCATACGATTGAAAAATAATAAAAGCGGTTGTAAAAGAGAATCGTATTCAAAGGGGCTGGCATTTTATGGCATGTTTTTATGACGAAAGCCAATTGTAGATTGAACGGGACGAAACGATCCCATTACAATAGTGAATGTCTGTAAAGATCTGTCTTCCACTTCAAGCGAATATAGTTCTAAAGAGGATGAAAGACAACATTTTAATCGAACATCCGCGTTTTCATGTCCTTTTGTAAGAGGTCAATTGCAGTCTCGAACAAAGACTTTCCTTTGTTTTTCATAGATAGTTAAACGCATTAAATACGCAGCCTAGCAGTGGCGCTATCGTGTTATGAATAATAATTATAACCTCATCGAACTTTGTTTTGAACTATTCAATAATTAGTTCGAAAATCCTGTATACACAATTTCAAATAGCTTCGCCGCTACATTCAACCGCACCTTGAATATCTTAAATAGTTGAACTTTCGACAGCCTCGCGTCTACGAAAATGTTCATTTTACTTTTAACTGCAAGTCAGTCGACTAAGTGGAAACTGCCCGAGATTCCATTTAACAGCACAGTGGCTTCATGAAAATTTCGGTTAGTATATAAGAAGCAGCAATAGTCACACAAGGGAAGTACGTAGGTATAGTAGTAAGGTCACAGTATATATTAAGGGTTAAAGATAGTAACTTACAACGCTGGTGTCTGTGGCTGTGGTGGAAACCTACTGATTGAGGTACAGTTTAACGAGGGAACAGACCTCCTCAAAGGGGACGTAATTACTGTCGTATGCTCACGTATATGTATATGTACACATCTAGTGTACGTACACCCCGTCGAGTTCCTAAGGTAAAGACGACTCTGAGCCTATGAAAATTGCCGGGACTGAAATCTCTTAACATTCATATCTCGCGAATATAACTGCAACATCAAAATATTTATTCTCATGCAGTCTCACTGTAATACCTACGATTCTAATCTTCTTTATTCCTTACAATTTCGTAATAGCTTTTACAAAAAATATTTCATATGTCCCTCACCCTATTTAAAGATTTCAACTATTTTATAAAATGAATAATAAGAATATCAAAAGCTGTATGGGTTTAACAATGTATAAATGATCAAAGACGTAGCTAGAGGCTAGATGAATAAATCTTCATTTCTACGTTTGAGAAGAAATGAACTGGGTTTTACACGTTAACATCCAAATGAGTATAACACGAATTTACTCTTCCAGTCTTGTTTTTTTCACTTTGAAAAAATGACTATGTAAGATTTATTAAACGAACCACACTTATCGTAAAAACCGCAGACTTGTATATAATTGGTGATAATGAGACGAGCATAGAGGCGACGAGCTTAACGGATTCGGGTAAGTTGAATCCGCATTAGAAGCCATCGCTAATACAGAGTGAACAGATCAAATATGCCTTTTCACCGTGTTTGGCGATCGATCGTCACCGTTTCACAGAGAGAGGAGAGAGGTTTGCCGTAGAACAGAGCAATCGGTTTTCAGGGCTGGTCGGAACCCACCCCTGCCCGCTGGCCCTGGCTCCGATTCGCGAGATTATCATACGGCCAGCTATTATGCGGAGTAAACGATGGCCCGTGTGTTCGAAACTTGCCGGGTGCTCTGATTGAAATGCGCCCGGTAATTTCCGGTTATTTGGCGCGTACAGCGGTGCGGCCGCGACGTTGCGACGTGCTGCATTAGACCCCGGCTTCGACGACGCCACGGTAACATTTGATACGACGTAAAGCGCGTCCATTTGCCACGCTCCATTTCGAGTTACCGCATGTGGCATATATCTATGTATATCGGGTAGAAGGAAAAGCTGCCGCAATTACGCCGATATCAACCTCGTCCATCAATTTCGCGTGTTTACCACTAATTAAAGCCCGTTCGGAGACCTTATAAAGAGCCAACCCTAATGCAGTCTAATCATCATTCCTGTTTTCCAAATCGACATTTCCCAGCATCACCATGTTTATTTATTATTTACCTTATTTGTATTACAGCTTCGACGAAAAAAAGAATACGTTGCTGCTTACATCTGATACTCATTTTTAACCTGTATAAAAAGTGTAGTTATAACAAATGAAATATATAATACAAACAAACGGACAGAATAAACTAAGATACAAACTTAATAGGGGGTTACAATCTATTCTTGTAAATGTGACTTTCTGGTAGTAGACCATTATTAATTGCATGTAGTAAAATATTCCTTATTACCAATTAGTGCACTGCAATTATTTCCACTGATATCTGGCTTCTGTAATTTCCGTGTAATTCATTTATATTTGAAATATTTATATGAATAGTTAGCTCCAGAATTCTGGCATCCAGTACTCCGTCCCTAGGAAATTTATTCAGAAAATTTTCGCTGCGAGATACGAATATCTAGGTTCGGCTTCCAGTTCCCGCAAGTCGAATAATTGCCGGCGGTGAGAGTAAATGAATCTAATTGCATCTAAAATTTAAATAAAACCCGGAATTTGCATTTAATACCGCTATCTAACTGACCGTGCAAAACTCGATAAAACCTGGCTGCTTCTTCTTTTTACCCACTCGGTTTTCTCGTCTGCGATCTTTAATAATAGTTATCTTCATATTGATGGCAGTGTAAAAATAGAAAAAAATCATTTGGACATTTTCTCCTACCTCTTCATAGATATTTCATATTGCGCTCTGAACATCCGATATGAAATAACCAGGCTCGGGGATTATTCGAATGAATTATTTGAAAAGTATTAGGTTGTCCCATAAGTTTCTTCCCTATTTTTGAAACGCAATGAATATACGGTCCGAAAGAGACTTGTGAGATAATCCAATAGATATATTCGCAATTCCTTTTGTTGCTTTACACGCATATCTGTTTCAATTATTTGAAATTAATTGATTTTAATCAATTTTTAGATTTTTCGAGTGGAAGTCTCAGGGATTAAGAAGAATTGATTTTCGACATCTGCTCTATTTCATCTTTCATCGAAAATGTGACGAGGTGCCTCCGTAGATTTCTGACCACGACAAAAGGTGAAATAGAGAAAATATCGAAAATATATTTTTTTGACTCCTGAAATTTCCATTTCAGAAACTTAAAAATTGATTAAAATTAATTGATTTCAAACAATTGGATCATGTAGGTGTGTAAAACAACAAAGAAATTAGGAATGCACGTAATGGATTATCTCATAAGTCTCTTTCGGACAGTACTTATTTCGTTTCAAAAACTTATAGGAAGAAACTTCTGGGACAACCTAATAATTTTGCAGATCGTTTGTTAGTCTGTTTGAACGTAGTAACGTTAGAAACGACACCGACCGAGGTTTGATTCGTATACTTAGCCCGCGGTTGAACGCGCACGATTCATTCTACCGTTAATAAACTTGAATCCCTCGTTGACGTCTGACGGGAACGAGCTCGTAATTGCTTGGATCGGTAAACCTGTTAACGAAGGAACACACCAATCTGCAACGGACGATCGACGAAAAATAATTAAAGACGACGAAATTAAGCGTTCTCACATTCCACGCCGCGTTCGAAGAACCCTACCATTTGTTCGGGCTCCGTTTTAATTATCAGCCGTTTACCATTAAGTCGATATTAATGACGTGCGCTCGTTCCAGCGTTAACTCCCTTTTACCCTAGGCGAACGATCGTTTGTTTAAAACAGTCGGAAGTAATGTCATCCGTTTCTTTCTCTCGGGTTTTCACTGTGAAACTAAAACAAAAAGGAAACTTGTCTACTGGATAACAGAGATTTCGACGAATTTGTCCGTTTAATGTTTGCATTAATCTCGATGAATTCAACGTAGTTTTATCAGTTGAAATGTTCGTGTGGATTTTTCGAACAAAACTGAAACGCGTCTCTTTTTTTTCATCTGTTCACATGAAATTCACAGAGCGACTATTTATCTTGTACACGTACGTATTACGTTTTGTGCATTACCATACATTTTGAATGAATCGATTAAAATATGATTAGAAAATGTTACACCTTTTCTTTAACTGCAAACGTGCTACAACAGGGACTAACTACATTATAAGAGTCAATTCGATACGCTTGAATCGATAAATGCAAAAATACGGGTACACCTCAAAGGCGAGTTTGTAGGTATCACGTGTACCTTTGTGTCACAGTCCGATCGCCAAACTAATCTCTTTCATGTAATTCGGACTTTTCATTCCTTTCCCTTTGTACACAATGCCCTTTTCTACGTTCAACGTGTATCTTTACCTTTAATCAGTATCATTACTTTGTAATGGGCCCGTACATTATATTACATGAAAGGGTCAAAGTACGTAAAAACTGCTTATCTCGGGTACATGTGGAATAATTGAAACAAGAACGAGATAAACGCACAATATACCTGTATACACGGAGTTAATTTAAATCAATGTTATTCGAGAATCACCGGAATAGAAAAAATGTTGGGCCATTCCGCGCAGTCACACTGCCGGTATTATTGCCCAATGGAAAAACAATATAAAGCTAAATGGAATATACAGCGCATTCTGTTTATTTGGATGCGCTTCGGAACGTTATTTTCTTGCAGTGGAAAGAAAAAATAAAGAAAATCCCACGGAAATGAACGGAATTCAAATTGAGATGCTGGCGAAGTGAATGGGAAAGCAAGAAAAGGACGTCATGCGATTTAAACAGATGGGGAAAACGGTCTGTGAAACTTGATGAAATTTTCTGTTAAATTAAACATTTCAATGCGTTTTTACATCCCGTGAATACATGAATTGAATAAAAGAATTAAACCACGTAAACACAACGTATGTATAATAATAATTGTATTTTCATTTGTTTCAGAACACTATCTTACCAGAAGCTGTACACTTTTGGGAACGAGCGCTCATGGTCCGCGAGACGAAAAGTACTATTAGACTGAGCAGGTAATTTAATAAATATCTTATATCACATGTCTCGTGCGTCCAAGTTTTATATAAATATCGACTCGTAAAGTCACATAAACCTCTGTTGTGACCAAATCAATTTGTATCTGTAAGACCATCTTTTCATAGATTTTTAATATAGAGCTGAAACATTTATGCTGAAGTATATTGAGACTTGACCCATGCCTAAAAATCGTATACCAACTTTTTCTCTGATATAATGTTACACTGAAATAAGGAACGGATATGATTTATTGAACGCAGTGTTTGCGAAATGGGTACCAGTAACCAGTACCTACTGGTACCAGTAATGTAATCAGTTGAAGAACTTGTACATACATCATTCTGCATGCGCATCCGTACACAACAGTCGGTCACCGCGTTTATTTGCATACCGACCAGAACCCTGAGGGGGTAAAACTGTGTGAATATGCATTATACGTATTTGCTGTTCCCAAACCCTACTCCCTACCTTGATTTATCGCAGGAGGCGTGATCGCGCTACTCGCATTATTAGAATCCTACGTAAACGTACCGTGTATTTATCATACTTGTTAATGCGCGCTCATTGTATATTCACAATAATTCAACAACCTGTTTCTGATGTTTCCGCTAAGCAGCGAATACCATAATGGAATCCATATTCGAACGCCAACTCCCATATCTCATTTCAAATAACACGAAACGAGTTCATTTGCGAAAATAGAAGTTAAAAAATTTTGAATTAGCATTTCCCCTTATTCAGTTTTTTATAACTACATAAAGTCCTCGGTATATTTGACATGTCTCACTTTCATCGTTTCAAACTGGATATCCCAGAAACCACTCATCCAAAAGTGTACCGATTAGTTTTGATAATAGTATTGCTTGCCGTGGCCGCACCGTCATTTCTAGGATGTCTTGTGTCCAACTCTTCTGTAGATACAATTCATTTTTCTAAAACGGTTTAATGATAAGGTTCAACCGGTTTATAGTTCCTGTCATAGGTGCCGGTGGGACAAATTCCTGGTGTCAGAACGACACCGGGAGCAGAGTTTGCAAAAATAAGAAACGTTTTCTTCTTCCCGTCTGGCGTGTGTTCCGCGTTCACCCCGTTGAATAATGCAACGAATTCTCTTCCGCTCCACGGAAGCGTCCTATCCGAGCCGTTCGCTCCAGTCTTCGCTCTCGAATACTCCTCTTCGTCTTTCCCGCGTCGCATCGTCCGGTCGGAGCTCAACCGGAACGTCAAAAATCATTGGAAATCCCGGAAGGTTCGTGCAAAATTGATTTGCCGCGTGGATTTCGTTACGCTACGACTAGCTTGCCACCCGGATTTCGTGAAGTTGCGAAAATCCCGGAAAATGCGTAAGCGAGGCTAAACTTGGCTTCGCTTCCGTTGTCGCATTCCCCGAGATGGAGCGACGAATAAGGGAATGGAAAGTATCACATGGATATAAAGGTATCTACCGGCGGATGTGGGATTCATGCATTCTTTGACAGAATAATTTTTTTTAATATTGATTCACGCGATCTGAAATTAGAACTGGTAGGAAATTAAAAATTGCTGGTTTTAACTTTTTACTTAGACCTGTAATAAATGTGCGTTATCTGACACATATTGAAAATTTATGAGCATGATAAAAATGAGATTGAAATCGGTTGACGTTGTACAAAGAAGGGAATCTTTTTACAACAGGGTGATCCCTCTAACGACTATGTAATTTATATTTTCCGGCCAACGAGCTATTTAAAAACTTTTACTCGTACCTTCTATATTTAAATATTTAAATTGATCTAATTAAATTCCGTAGGAGGACTGTAACGAAGCCTGTGACCATTAACGTAACGAGACCGAGTTTGCATCACGCTTATTTACGTCACGTACAAATAGATTATTCCCGTGTAAATATAGGTAAAAGCGAAAAAATGGACAACTGGAAACACTGTAAACGGAGGTAAAACAATTAACCTAAACTAATTTGAGAGAGATTAGTGTCAAACAAGTGAGACCAAGTTATTAAATGCGTTTATTATCGCATCAATCATTCAACGAAACGTTATATCATTCATTGTATCAACCGACGAATCAAACGTTGTATCAATTATTGTATTAATCATTTAATCAAACATTATGTGTATAATTTACTGTGTCAATCAGAGAATGAGGTATTGTATCAATTCCGATATTAACACATTCGCGACCGCTAACGTGAATTCACGTCATTTTAAATTTTATTTCTAAAGCAAGTATACAAATTATAAAAATCTTTCGATCTTAAACAACACATAATTGCAACATTCATATTTCAAAACAAATTTTATCATTTTTATCCTTGTTTTAACGATACAAGTTTGCGATAACCAGTTTCAGAATTTCATTATTTTTGCCGGTACTCAGTATTAGAAACGAACAAAATTTGCCGGTCGCGAATGTGTTAATTATTGCATCAACAAATTACGTGAGACATTCAGAATATTATAAAGGGACAAGAAAATAATGTCGATCCCGCACAATTAATAAAGAAACGACACTACTTTTCGGTTCGCCTGAAATAAAACTTCTCGGTCTTATGATAATAATTGAAACTGTGCTCCATTGTAATCACTTTTACGATAGTTTACAAAGAGACATAAAGGTATGATTCAATACACGTAAAAAGTAATTTCACAGATTATCACAATAAGTAACAAGATGCAAAGCCCTCTATCAGAAACGGAACTGTAATGCGGTTGATAGTAGTTTCCGTAATATCGCCAGCAGGGAATTTAACGTTCTAGCGAGAACCGCATTGAAGCGTTGCAGTTTGTACTTACGTTGCAGTGGCACATTATGTAAAACATCCGTGAATTCCTATTTCGCGGTGTCGACTCGGTCAACAATTACCTGTTTCTAGAGTGTAACAACAACGAAGCTCTTGCGACCCTTCTCGTCCGTCTCGTTAAAGTCGAATCTTTTGAAGTTTGAAGTATCTGTCGCTACGTAATAACGTAAATGTTCCAATTTATATCCACTGGTTTATTTTTTTATAGTGTCAAAATGACAAGTATAGTCAATTGAATCATTTAGATTATTTTTCTCTTAGAATATTTGATGTATGGATATTGCACTTGAAAAGTTACAAACTGTATGTAAAAATCAACTTACAGATTTTTCAATAGTATCTTCCTAAGAAGATGACACTTATTTTTGTAAACATTTAAATTTTCGATTGCATATTTCATACATTTTGATTTTAATGAAAAAATATTATGAATAAATTAATAGCACGGGCCAAACCAGGGAATATTAATTTTTCTATTATAAATGCATCGAATTTACTGATGAAACGTCGCGGCGATGTTAATCAGGGAAAAGAAACATAGTAGCCAGACACGAGACAAGAAACGCGCGCAGCAGGTGTTTATAGGTGGTGAAAACCACATGAGTACACGATTATGCATAGGTACGGGCCCGGCGGTAGTGCCTTTCCGCGTACACCCTCTATTTACCTAACGTGGCTGCATAAATTCAGGTTATTCGCATACCTGCGGTCGGACTGCACCCGCCGCGACGGAAGAAAAAAGACCGCGGATAAGCCGCAAATATTTCTGTTGTCTACAAGCATCCGCCGACATGGATACCGGCAAACGTGCCGCGTGATAATAAACCTCCGTTGTGATTTCATCTTTTCGCACTCGAGCGAATGACTTTTAATCAGAGATAATGCTTAATTAATGGAATGCACTTTTCTTACGTATTTTCTCGTAAAATCCATCCGAGCAATCGGCTTTTGAAAAAGAAATTTCTTAAGAGTAGTTCATTTGATCTTTAGAATGCTTCATCGTATCGTAATTAAATTTCATAAAGAGCTGGGTGTCCTTTAAGAAAGTCTTTGAGAAGGAATTTCTATGCTACCATATGAGAGGGTAAAAGCCCTAATGGTGCAAGTCACTTTTCAACCAAGTTATGACTTACGCTACGAACACTAATATGTTTAAAGAAAACGTGTAGTAAATCCGAACTCATCTACCTTGCGATTTGATAGCGGCATAATGCAGGCATCTTAACAGAACGTCTCTACCATTTTCTATATTCTGTCTTCCATCTGCTGTCTTTTGTTTTCTATCGTTCAATTCTGAAAAGTGAATCACACCATGTTTATCTCTTCATATTGTGGCTTGAGCTGCAACAGGAGACAACAAGTGGACAAGGCCTCAACAGAGAAAATGCTGGTATACATGTAAACGAGTTTCCTCACCTTCAACCACTGGAGAATTAAAAAATATTTGCTAATATCTTGGGATCTTGTCCCTTTAGAGAATCACACAAAAACTGAGGATCATTGTCCCAAACTGTGTGTGTATAGCTTTTGCGGTAGGAAAGTAGAAAGGCTAGGAGTATATTGGAACGGCGGATAGCAGTAGTAACCGGAGAATATCGATGATCACGTTCACGAGGGTGTAATCATAGAAGACCGCGACCATCGTAATGGATTTTTTGTGGATACACGAATCTAAAGCAATGCTGCGAAACGTATTGTGTGCACCGAATAATAGAAAATAAAACAGAAATAAAAAAACTTCCTTTTCATGGATTGAACATTTTTTAATTCTCATTGTGTAAAAGTTGTAAGTGAGCGAAGAATATATATATATCCTGAAGTTACGATTGATACGATCCTATCGACTTCGTTTTAATCAATAGAAAACATATTTCCGGTGAGAAAAAAAGTTGGCTAGATTGGCTTTTCGTCGGAGCTTACCGGATATGAGTTTACGAAGCGTGGCAAAGTGAATTTCTCGCGTAGGAGCAGCGGATTCGAGAATAGTGCAAGGTAAAGATGTTGAAGGAAGAAGTTGTGCCGATAGCGAATATCGCGTAGACGCTCATGGGAGTCTTTTCAGCTAGGTATTATAGCCTGGGGATATTTATGAATCGAACGGGAAGGATGTGAGAAAATCCTAGCCGAGACGTTACTATATCCCATCCTATCCTATCCTGTTCTACTATTCCATCCAGTTTTCGTAATCCCTATTGGATCTGGCCAACTCGATAAAAGAAAACCGTAAGGAAGTAACGAGACAAGGCCTGCTGCTTTTCCATCTTCGTTCAAATCTCTCTACTGATTCCATCGAAAAATTATAGCTAAATCACACAGTTTTAGAGCGTTATATTAATCATTATATGAAACTATCGCATTAATGAAACGTTTAGATAAATTTCCCAAATGTGAATCACATTTTACTTGAGTTTACATTTGCCAAATGTGTTTTCCTGATCCATTTCGATACACGGGTGAAGATTGATAATGGCATCCAACTTGCAAGTCAGTAACTAATGTCATGTTGCTTGATGCCAAGTTACAGATTAATATTACGCACCGCGTGTCCATCTTCCTTACAGGACAAATGACGTTCCTCCGGAGCAGCACGCCCCAGCATCCAGTAATTAATGTCAAATACTGACACACAGCTTATATATATGTATATGTTGAGTTGGCAGCTAAATGATTGCGAATTTTGTGTGAATTGTATTTCTATTGTTGTGAAAAATGGATTTCGATTAAAGAAAATGTTGTATTTATTTATCTTTTCATTGGTACTACTGTTTTCCGTTCGTTTACAGTCTAATGAACTTATTCTGAGATGCACAGCTTCTTTGGCTGAGTTTTCTCTGATATCATAAATCGTCCATGAGATATTCAATATTTTTTTCTCGGAATCCACTGTATAGAAAACTCTGATTTGCGTAAATGTATTATTATGAGAGTAGAACGTATGAGAATATTTTCAAGCCGATTGACAAACTTTCAATTTTTGCCAAATTTTGACATTCGATTTTCGCAAATTTTTGTAGTTAATTTCTACAGTTCTAACGGATAACATGTAATGAACAAAATGCAGAGGTATACTTCGGCACGAGTAACATAAGCGAAATTGATCCATCAACTATTCATGAAAATCTGCAGTCTATTAGTGAATATTATGTATCTTAATATCGAATTTGTATATTATGAGAATAACTGAACACGTGCAAATGAGAAAAGTGAATGAATGCAAGGTTTCAACAGATGGATTCGTGTCCTGTATTAAACATAATTAAAATGAGTCGATCGTAGTAAAAATTCACGACGTTTCAGTTCATTCGTTCGTTTAGGTATTCTGAAATCCATTAAGCAACCACCACTTCACTGCGACCAGTGGATACCTGTTCAAACTTTTAATCGGATCGTTTCCCTCGTCTATTCTCCGTCTCTCTCCCACCGCTTCCACGTTTTCTTTCCTTCCTTTTCATTTTTTATTCTTTTTACTTATCTACGAGTTTATATTATTCCATTAAATTTTCTTGGCGAGAAAAGATTTTCAGTTAATATCTTTCAAAGTTTCTTAAAACATTCAAGAGCTGGAGCAATATATAATTTTACTTCCCAAATCAGATAAATGATAAGTAACTTTTTTAAAATATCTCTGGACTATAATTTAAAAAATTAAATCTATACAGATAAAAATGTATTCCATCGTTTAAAGAACAAATAAAAATAGTTGATACAATTCGAATACGTTTAAATTTTAGTGCGTACAGTGAATATTGTTTTACCCGTCAATCCGAATGCATAAATTTTCGGATAAACGTAAGAAATGGATTCTGCATTCGACGGTAATGCAGAAAGTGTGTCAACTGCAACAAATCCGCGCCCCCGGCATTACGCGGCGCGAGTAAATACGGCTGAATAGTGCTTTTAAACTGCTTCAGATTCTTTTAAGTTCGCGGGACGATAAACTTCTTGAAAAATTCTCGTGACTTTACCTCACCAGGAAAATGTATTTAATAAACGTATACTCTTCTTCATTTAATTGGTAAATTCGGTTCATCGTTTCTCTCATCTGTCCTTCAAAAATACAAGTTATGTATATGTATAATGATACGTCATGGGAAATAGCATCGGCGACTAGCTCAAGTTGTGATAACTCACGTTATAATGTATCGCAGCCTGTCGTGTAGGGAGTTAACGCTGCTTAATACTCTAATCTGATCACACGGCCGCTAAAATCAATTTACATAATGTTCGATCGATTAGCATAATCTTCTATTAGTCGGAGAATTCTCTTAACCGAAAATTCACGAAATAGTGCATGAATCATTAGTGGGACCCGTGCTTCTCTATAAATCATATATAAACGATTCGTGTTCTCTTTTCACTATTATATTTTGCTCGCAAATTCACAACTTGGAGTAATGAATTTGATAGCTAAAAATTATTTACACTCCATTATACACTTAATTTGTAATCTAATGAAACTTACACTTCTAAATTCATTGAATTGAAAATGGTATAATTCTGGCATTGAATTCAGCTATTAAACTCGTGTTTGCCCCGCTTCACTCTATTGATCTATTTTCCTTTGTACGCCCGCAATGTCAGAATTCATCTGAAATTCTTGAGATGCTGCTGTGTGGAGACGAGATCAATGTAGTTATCATGGGACAGTGATCCGGGGGCGATATCGATTCATCTATATAAAATGTGCATACCTATCTTTATACGATATCTTCCATGTGTACGCTATGTATATGCATCAGCGAGGTGCAATAGTAGGATAGGAACCAAGGATAAAGAGGACTCATGGGAAAAACTGGTATAAGGGATATAAGTGCACTTTGTTACATAAACGTTCACGAGCGTGCCGCATTGAAAGACACGTAGGAGGATACCATTTTTCTCCGTGTTTTAACTTTTAAAACCTCGTGAGTGTGTAGTAAAAGAATTTCTTTCGAACTAGCATATTTTAATCGATACATGGCTCTTGAACGTATTTATCTGTTTAAACATGTACAAAGCGATCCATTTAAACAAGCACGGTGGAAAATCTCGAGCAGTATTAAAATTAACAAAAAAATATGATCAAACGATACTTTGTATAGAGAAGGGCATTATTTGTTAGAAACAGTTTTTATATTAATAAAATGATTGGAGATTTCAAGGTCAGGTTAATTTTTATCCAGTAAAATCAATTTATTCGTGATACATGGAAATGTCAATTTGATATCTATAATAGTTTCGAATCCACTTTCAACCGACGTGAAGAGACAAATGCGTGCAATTTTCTGGAATAATATGTACCGACATCAGCAGCTTCTCGAAGGCCCCTGAAATTGCAAGATTTTATCTCCACAAATGTTCCTGATGTCAGCGATAGAAAAACGGTCCGAACCTTTAGCCTCTACTTTCGTCCTCGCGATAACCTAGGCACGAGAAGACCAAGGGAGAAAAAATAGATACCCATCTATTTAGGACGGATTTCGTGCGAAATAAATCGTTCGAAAACCGACTAAATGATTACGAAAAGAACGTTTTCAATTAAATAAATTGATAACGAGATCAATTTTTAAAACGATATCGAAATTCTAAATCCAACAGAATTTAAAAGCACATTACGGGTAGAAAGTGGTAAAATTCCTTAAATACGAAAATAAGTTGGTTATTGCTTTTACGCTGCTTCGCTCTGTTTAATAAATTTCATACGTTATGTTTCAGGAAATGTGAAAGCAATCAAGTGTTCGTGAAAGATCATCACACGCATTGCATAGATACCTGTCGTCCTACTACAATGTGCGGTGAAGTTGTCGTACCTGAAGATCATCTTGATGTAAGAAATTAAATAGCGATATTAGATAGAAGAGAAACATAATTTAACGCTTCTACTCTTATATTAATGAAATAATAAGGGAGAACCTGAATTATTGATCAATTACTAAGTACATCAAGATGTGAAATGCACGTTTCATGCTCAGGTTTGTAGAACATGTAACGCAACGGGACACAATTGTGGCATAGCGGAAGGAAGCAAGGCAGGACCTGGAATAGATGGTGCCGATTTTGTTTTCTATGTGTCCGCGATGCAAACCGAGAGATGCCATAAAGGATTAACCGTGGCTTACGCTGCGCACTGCCAACAAGAAGCGGCATTAGACAGGTAAGCTCAGTTAATTAATATTCTCAAAGGAATAAATTTGCACATCGTATCGATTAAATGCACAGTGGACTATGATATACGCATTGCTATGTTAGGAGAACAATATCAATAAAATAAATTGTCGCTTATTAGTAATTTATTAATTAATTTGTAGTATCATTTCCTGAATAAATACGCGACTACACCAATTCCGCAGTCTAACTATTATTTGAAAACGAAATAAATTTTGTAATTAGAAACATGTTAATACAATCCGAATGTGTTTAAATTTGAACGTCTAGGCCGATAGCTGGTCACGCTAATCTGTGCCCGAAAAGTATCAGCACGAAGCCTCAAGAACTAGAAAACTTCTTAAGCACCGTGAAGCACGAAATATTGCACGCATTGGGATTTTCCGTGAGCCTATACGCTTTCTATCGAGATGAAAATGGAGATCCAAGAACTCCAAGGAGGAGCGATACGGGTAAACCACAGTTAAACGAAAAGTGAGTAGCATATATCTTATTATTGTATAAAATATACAAAAGTCTCTCTATAGCAGTGTATGTAGTGTTGTACACGTTACATTCTATTTAATTTAATTTACATTATAACTTTGATAATCAATTACACGATTGAATCAAAATCTATGCTAATTTTAATTATTGTATCATAGAAGTTTTATACACAATTCATTATTTACATGTGCTCGCTTCTTTTGCGATTAAACATTTGAACATATTACATAAAAATAAAATATACATCTCTTTTTATTGTTCTGATATACTGCTAACAAATATGTGTATTTCTTATAATTTTTCATGTAAGAATATTTTATTAGGGCACAGTCAGAAAATATATGATTGAAAGACGTGGTCCATTCTACAAATATGTTTCCTAGCGATCTATATTTGTACCCTTTATTCAACGATTCCATCACCCAGATGATGATGTTCCTTGCTCATTTTGCTTCTCTGAAAAAGGCATTTTCAAATGTATATACCACTAGCATGGTGCATCTGTCCATGGGAAATTCTTGAGTGTTAACAAACTGAATTCCGATGTACCTTCGCCAAATCAAGCGTTATGCAAATTTTTAAATACGTTTTAGTTCTTTCTGCGTCGAACCAGAAATAGAATAAATCCTTAAAAATGTATGCAGCACTTGGTCCGCTTCATACAAAATTCTGTACATATTCTTTAAACTTCTCGCTTCATGTTCTTCTGAAATTTCCATCCAATGAGTTTTGTCCTCTTGTTTATTAACTAAAAAATTGTATAACTCTTGAACGTGTTCACGTTCATTTTTCTCCAGAAGCATTTTCATTACTTCTTTTGTTACAGGACCAGATTTACAAGATTTTAACCCCTGCATAATTTCATATAGTTCTTCATGTTCATATAGAACATCAGTCAAGTCGTTACTTTTTTATATCTCTTTCTTAAAATTATTCAAAGCTGTCCTATTAGAGTGCTTAAATAAAATAAGTCCCAGGATAAACGCATTGTCCACGAGTTCACGATTTCTTTTCTTGGCATAGTATTTCCACCGCATGTTTTCGGTTTTCACTCTTCGGTATCCATGATTCATCTCACAATGGGCTTGCATTTTCTCATACTCCTTTTCCTCGCAGCCTTTCCTCACGTGAATCTTCTTACATTTCCTACGCAGGTACAATAGATCCTCGAATGAACCACGTCAATTGAGTAAACTCCTTTTGTTAAGTTCCATCTTATAACAATTATTTCATACACATTTTCGAGAACAGTATATCGTGTTACACATATTTCTTGTTTTGTTCTATTTTACTATTTTACATGATGCTTCTATATACTTTTATGTTCATTATACATTTATATTCGTCATGTACATTATAAAATGATTGTTCTTACTCTAAGGTGAATGTTTCAATTTCTATTTATTGGCGTATTTTTTCTATGATTTTATATGTTATCTTAAAATGATAGAAAAATACGTTTATGTTATCTTAAAATTACGAAAAAACGTTAATGAGTAAAAATTGTGTCGTAAGCATAGCTTAATAAGCGAGCCACGTTTCTTAATTTTTACAATTGAGGACACACTCATACAAACAATAGACAATATTTTACATTCATAGATTACAAACGCATCAGTGGAGTGAGAACACGATCAAGACTATAGTCAGACCACACTGGCAAGTGCACGGTGGTTACGTGGAAAGGTCAATGCAAATGATAGTCACGCCCAGAGTTCGCGCTGAAGTTCAGGCTCACTTCAATTGCCCGGAACTGGAAGGCGCGGAGCTCGAAGACCAAGGGGAGGATGGCACGGCACTGACGCATTGGGAAAAACGTGTATTCGAGGTAAATCACATCGAACATTATTCCGACATTAATTATCAGATCTTTTTACAAAATAAAATTGTGATGCTACATTAAAAAATGGAATGTAGATTGAGATCTCTTTCGCCCTTCAAAAATAATTATATTATGCACGTTTCCGCAGCGTTTTACCTACTATCATGCCCCACATGATCGCGTTAATTTTCCGTTTATTAACAAAACTTGCAATTTATTTTAACATCTTTCAGAACGAAGCAATGACGGGGACGCACACACAAAATCCAGTTTACTCGAGAATAACTTTGGCACTTATGGAAGATACTGGATGGTACAGTGCTAACTATTCGATGGCACAAGAGTTGGGTTGGGGTAGGAACCTAGGTTGCGATTTTTCGATGAAATCTTGCAAAGAATGGATATCGACAAAATCATCCAAGTTGTCGTACGTATTTTTGCAACTTACAATAGAGGCTATTAATAAATCTCATTAAAACATTTCTGAAAGCTGTTATGCAAATTTTATCGTTCCATTGTAATCGATTGTTTGATTTCAGCGGAAAATCTATACACCCGTTTTGCAATAAAGTGAAACAAGACCCATTGCAGACCGAGTGTACCGATGACCGACGTTCAGTAGCATTGTGCAATCTAATTGTATACCCACAACCACTGCCTAAAAAGTATCAGGTATTGTATCGACTTATAAGTATTATTTCAATACGATGAAAATAGTTGCACATGAATTTTCCTTGCACAATTTTTTATAATATAAATTCCTAAATTAAATCGATCGATCTTCTTTCGGCATTTTTCTAAACTAGGAGACTTTTTGACATTAGATATCCTTTTTGATCTCGTACAAACAATAACGTCTGTTTTTCTGTTTCTTAGAATTTCGATTCGATTCCTTATGTGCCAGCCGGAGATGAACGATACTATGGTGGTTCAGTATCTTTAGCAGATTACTGTCCTTATATCCAAGAGTTCGCTTGGAGAGCTCAAAACATAGTGGTTCGAGGTTCTCACTGCCTGTACGAAGAGAATAATCCACGTACGTTTTATTATTAAATCTAGACTTCGAATATACAAGAAAATTGAATATGCATGTTGTACAATATCTGGTCAAATTCTATCAAGCGTTGAGTTGTTTAACAAAATCGTAGTTCATATGGTGTTAAACATTTACAATAAATTTACTTTGCCACAGATCCAGACAAGAATTTCGCTCTAGAAAAATATGGTCTGCATTCGCGATGCTTCGATCACACGAATCAGATGTGGGAGGAAAGAACTTGTAACCAAGCTCGACAATGGCGGCATTGGGGTTCTGGCTGTTACCAATACAAATGCGAGGCTGGCAGACTGCACATTATGGTAAGACATCAGAAAATATTGCTTACAATTAAATAAATTTGTGTGATTCATTTGAAATGCTCATCGTTAAGCTTACACTAATTCTCACACCTAATAATTATTAATTTTTTAAGCGATTTAAAATATAATAAGATAAACATATAAAAATTGCAATAATAAATTATAGCTGGATTATATGCTGGATTAATTGAAATCTTTAATTCAGGGTAAAATTATGTTTTATATTCTAGGTAGCAAATTACACTTACACATGCTACCATGCCGGTCAAGAAATTGCTATTAGGATAATAGAGAACGGTTGGCTTCACAAAGGTGCCCTAATCTGCCCTCCATGTAAAGACATTTGTCAGGTAAGGATTACCTCGAAAATTATGTTACGTACGATCATATATTAGAATACGTGTAATACGTGTAACTTCGCAGGCGGAATTAAAAGAGAAGAACGAATGCTGCAAGCCAGGCGACGAGCATCCGCCCGCCACGTACTATCACAGAGACAATTTGTATTGTGCGTCCGCAGGAACATTCGCAAACTTATCGCCATTCATCGTTTTAATTTACCTCTTCGTCTTTAGATGATGTGTAATTAACTCTAGGT
This sequence comes from Ceratina australensis, assembly GCA_004307685.1. Taxonomy (NCBI): domain Eukaryota; kingdom Metazoa; phylum Arthropoda; class Insecta; order Hymenoptera; family Apidae; genus Ceratina; species Ceratina australensis. Next base: position 77,391 of record SHCU01000207.1, on the reverse strand, counting down.
AATATTTTTTTACATTATGATATTAAAAGCAAAGGTTTTAATGAAATTGCCACTGAGACGTCGTTCAGAACCCCCCGTAGTAATTATGAAGAGTTTGTTTAATTACGTGTAAATATAAATTATCGTCGGAACCAAGTAGTTACGTAACGTGAATATCAGCCGAGATGACAATTCCATTTTACTAATTAATTGCGAACAATTTTACCGATCGTTATAAAATATTTTTTTATAATGCGTGCATTAAAAAGACCACATTCAGCGCCTGTAAAGTGGAGCGAACATAAGAGTCTTCCGAGCGTCGCCTCTAGGACCGAAAATGCTATTTTCATTCCGCTGTATTTCTGACGCTCGGAAAACTCTAAAATGAGGATTCTCATGCACTTAAGTGGAAGATTCGAGAAACTCTATCCACTTTGTAGGCGATAAAAATGGTCTTCTTTATGCACTTCGTATAAAAAATACGGTGAACAACAAGAAGCGAATAGGCTTTTTCAGACTCGGATGATGATTTGAGCACTCGTGTTCATGCACTGCTGCTCGTGCTCAAACCTCGTTGGAAAAGCCCATTTTCGTCCCTAGTTGTATGATGTGCTATTGAGTGCCCAGTTACTGTCCTTCATACATTTCACGCTTTGCATCTACGCAAACAGTTTTTTAATCAATTTAATAAGGCATGTTTTTAATGCCAACAATAACGAAGTAAATACAAAGGTTGATCTAGTTTGATGTATTTGTTTATCTTAGAAAATATGTTAAATACGAAAGGAAGTTTAATAATTTGAAAGAAATCATATTTTTATATAATAAATGAACAATGTAATAAACTAAAAACAATTTTAAGAATGTGAGATACAATATGTAAGATCTAGGAAGAAAAATTAATTGTATACGTGAATGTTTTAAATTACGATACAGATAAGTGAAGGTTCCTTCTCAATTCTCTATGAATATCGTTAAAGGCTTGTAAGTTTCTCTCAATTTAGCATATGTTCTGAGATAAATTTACGCAGTATTGAAAGTAGATCATCCTGTGCATATATGATTGACAACATCGCCTATTTTGTCACTGCTCTTTAACATTAATTGATAGCATAAAGGTATATACAGTATAGTAGATACATAGTAATTTTATGTTACGAATTATCATTGAAAGTGTAATTTACTTTCAATTAATATTTAATGAAAACGAGTGATTACTTATTCGTAAGTATCAAAAGCTGTTATAAGTGCCAACATATTTTTTTTTCTTATGTAATCTTTTGTTAATTGTTACTCACGAATATATAATTTAGAAATACATATTTATCGATTATGATATCATAAGTACTATAGTTTCTTATATTGTTACCTCGGAAATATTTTTTATTTACAAACGATAAATGTGTTCACTTATTTGCAAATTTTATTAAATTAGGAAAATTGTATAATTTTAACCTGCATAGGAACTCTTTAGGTTTATTTATAATTTCGTTCTTCGAGAAATTTCATATTTGTTTAGTTAATTGAAAGTAATAGGAATTTGTTTAATAATTAAATCCGAAAAGAACATTACATCATATCCATGAATGAGGATGAAAAATGATCTACATACACTAGCGGCAAACATTTTGCACTAAGTTGTTTTCAATTGCTGTGTATTAAACACATCAATAAATGTAAATGATATATCTATTATAATTAAGTAACATAGAGAAATGGTATTTTATATATGTATAAATACAGCATGTAAAGAAACTAGAAGAATTTTTAGGTTTGTAAAAGGAAATCCTGCATATTGTGAATTTCTATCGTTTTCTTCAAATATGCGTATGAAATAACACTTTGTAAAATACTTAGCGAAGGTTTTTAACATTCCATTGATACCAGATATGTGAATTATCAAATAATACATAAACGATATAGAAAAATTAAGATATTTATAGAATGCTATGTCATGTAGAAAATCAATTACAGGAGAAGTTGTACAAAGTGTACTTACGTATTAGATATAAATTTTCGTTAAATCTGCGATTATAGTAGCTAAATACTTTTTCACGCATTCCAATGTTAATATTCTTGGTTTTTATGAATTGTTTATAAAAATTCCCTTTATATTTTAGGCTCTTGAATATACAAACGCCTAATGTACGATTTTCGTAAAAAGTATTTTATTGTAGTGACAAAGGAAATCAATAGTCTATAAATTTATAATACATTCCGAGATAGTATCGTTACTTTAGAAATTAATAAGAGCTTTGTATCTCGTAAAACTACTTTACTGCACTTTATTTTAAGAGAATAATTTTATTATTCAATTTAGTTATAATAAATGATTATAAAACAATGCTGACTATGCGATTACACGTAAAATTTGTATTTGTTGTAATAATGTTATTCAAGGCCCAATTAATTAATAGGAGTACAAAAGGGTGCAAGTCTGCAAATTTACTGCGTACGAGAGTATCAAAAACAGATAAAATATACATGTAAATATTATAAAGATTATCGAAGTTTGGAGATACGAATATAACACTTTTAATCGATCAATTTGTTGAAATGACAAATGTTTCTACTCTATTTTCAAACTGTATATCATCACTCTTTATATTTCAAAGTGCAAAATGAAAGAAAGCTATTTCTCGTAAGAAACTTTATGTTCAAAAAAATATAGCATAGTGGAAATGATGATAAAATAAGAAACAGTACGGAAAACATCCTGTGCACGAAGGCTCTAATGATTGTAGAAATCGAAGCAAATAATGTCGTACAATATAACTTGTAGAAATTATATCTTTATAATAGACAATACGATACGAGAAAGACTAATTCCTTTTACAATTGGAGTCTACTTTCTGTCTCTGTTTTAAATGATTTTCTTTTTTAAGACTCATTATTACTCGTTTCGTGTTTTACATTGCAAATGTATTACAACTATATGTTCATTGCGTAACGTGTGCCATGAAAATATGTATCGGAACATTCAGAATCCAACTTTTTTGTCATATCGAGAGAAGTTAAGAATTCTTATTGTTGATAGAATCTATGATAGTATGCGACAGTTGAGTACAGAAATTTGCGTTTTAGTTATAAGTTCAGCGAAATTGTAAAAATTATATAATGTAGTTTTATTAATGAAATATTAAATACGAATTAAATGAACATGTACTGACTACGAAGATGTAGTACAATAATTATTAGCACTCTTGCTATTTTAAATGCGATCAGTCTTTCATTCCTGAACTCTGTAAGTTAAATAATAGGTGTACTCCTAACTTTCTCACGCAATATATTAAGCATCTCGTCTCGATTTTTTTTAACAAGTTTCTTTAAATATTTTGTCTTTTTTCCCGTCTTCTCGAAACATATATCATGTAATTTTTCAAAAACAGGACTAATATTGCTCTCTACCCCATGTAAAATTTTCGATAAATTTTTCGGTGTGAAGAGTTCTACCTCGCTCAAAAAGTGATTTAAATAATTCTTTTCACCAAAACATAATTTATGAAATGCTTTTAGTACGGACGCTGCATTATTACCTGACATAAATAATATATTGGATAAATACTTTGGTGTGAAACCTGACTGACAGAAGTCATTTAAAATTTCTGTTTTCTTTCCTGTCTCATTGAAACAAACATTATGAAAATCTTCGAACGCGGTGCAAATGTCGATTCGCGTCCCATAGAATATGTTACACAAGTTACGAATAGTAAAACTGTCTTCATTATCTAAGAAATGTTTTACATACCTTTTCGTTTTCCCTACAAAACAGAAGTCGTGAAACTTCTCGATATTCTGCGGTGCTCCACTCAATATATTACATAAGTCACGTGGTTTAAATCCTGCCTCGCAAAAATCGTTTAAGAGTTTCGTCTTTTCTCTCTTCTCATCGAAACAAACGATATGCAATCTTCTTAAATGATGAGAAGCATAAATTTCTGATTTGTACAACAAACAAGACAGATAACTTGCTTTAAAACCTGCGTTATAGAAATCATCTAAGAGTTCTGTATTTTGTCCTTCATCATTAAAGCAAACATTATGTAAACTTTCAAAAGCTGCGTTAACTTTCATTTTAGCTCCGATCAAGATGTTCAACAAATTAAGCGCTGTGAAAGTTCTCCCCTCCTCTTCTTTCTTGATAAAATTTTCTAAATGCTTCTTTCTGTTTCCTTGTGCGTCGAACCAAACATCATATAAACTCCTGAAAACTTTTATAGCACTGGACCCTGTCCCATCCAAAATATTGCAAATATCCGATAGAGCGATCCCTTCTCTTTCAAACGTTTCTAAGTAGTGCGTTTTGTTTCCCTGTTCATCAAACCAAAGGTTGTATAAATTTTGAAAAACCATGTCGACGTGGATACTTCCTTCTCCGAGTAAAATATTTGATATATTAAATAGACGTACTCCGTTCCTTTCTAAAGTTTCTACGTATCGAGTCTTATTTCCGGCTTCATCAAACCAAAGATTGTACAATGTTTCGAACATATTTACAGCGTCGGTCGTTGCTTTGCTCGATATAGCAAATATGGTGAACAATCTGATTCCTTCCTTCTCTAGCGTCTCTAGACATTTTGTTTTATTCCCTTCTTCATCGAAGAAAATACTGTATAAATTTTTAAAAGTCCTCGTAGCATCAGATTTCGCTCCGATTAATAGCTTGGACAATTTCAACAAATTTAACCCTTCTTTTTGCAACATCTTTAAATATTGCGTTTTATTTCCTTCTTCGTCAAATAAGAGATTATACAAATCCATAAAAGCTTCCGGAGCATTAGCTTTTGCTTTCTCTAAAGTACTACATATAGCAGATAAACTCACGCCTTCTTTTTCCAGATTTCTTAAATATTGAGTTTTATTCCCTTTTTCATCGAACCACACATCGTACAAATCTTTAAAAACTTTCGTGGCACGAGTCCGTGTTCCACACAAAATGCTAGATATGACAGACAAGGATACTCCTTCCTCCTCTAATGTTCTCAAATAATGCGTTTTATTTCCTTCTTCATCAAACCAGAGATTGAACATATCTTTAAAACTATCTGCAGCACTTGGTCCTGCTCCATTCAAAATTTTATATACATTCCTTAAATATTTTGCTTCATCTTTTTCCAAAATTTCCATGTAGTGGGTTTTATTCCCTTCTTCATCAAACCAAAGATTGTATAATTCCTTAAACGCGCGTGTGGCATTACCTTTTGATCCAGATAAAATATTGGACACATTAGTCAGAGCTATTCCATTTTCTTTTAGAACACGCAAATAGGTTTTTGCTTCTCCGCCGATTAAAAAATTTAAAAAATTATTAAACTCTTGTGTTTCTTCGTTACCAGCTATACGTTTAGCAAACTTTATTTCTTCATCAATGTCTTTGCATGGAACTTGCAAGGAACTGGATCTGTTATTTCGGACATCTTCGAGAAGTACTTCCATTGCTTCCTTTGTAATAGGCCCGGATTTGCGGGATTCTAACCAGCGCAACGTAATTTCTTGCAGTTCTCCGTACATATATGGAATATCTTTGGACTCGTAGCTTCTTTTTATCTCTTCCTTAAAGAGAGTAGTCAAATCTATCCTATTAAGTTGATTAACCGCGAATATTAGCTTATGCAAAAATTTCTGTTTAATCTCTCTTTCTTCCTTCCCTATTTGCAAATTAGATGGAAGTTCTAATAAACTCATCAGTTTTTCATTTGTCGTCTCCTCCGATGAGAAGTGATAAAGATCACTCTTATTTATAGAACAACAATTTCTCAAGACCTTGTACTTTTTCTTTTCAACATCGATCTTATCAAATTTTAAAGGATGAAAATCTTTACTTTGCGTTTTCTTTAATTCTTTATCTCCTGTCAAATCTAAGCCGGTATTGGTATAGATAACAAAATATCTTACATCGTCGTTTAATTGCTCAGCGAAAAATGTGAAATATTTATTAACTGAAAATCGAATTCTGTCTCGATGTTTAACAGCAGGGAATAACTGACTATAGTTGATATTAGTATCTGTATTATGAACCTCTAGGCGAGTAATTCTATCATTATAATTAATAATAATGTTATTGGATAGACGAGAAGTTTTAGTTTCAAAATTGATTGAAGACATGTGTTTATGTGAGAACATTGTATGCAAGAAGGACATTAATACATGAAATTCGTACACCATATCCGATATATAATTACCGAGTCTAGATTTTTCTGGAGCCGTTAAAGCACTTAACGCCTCCTCTTGTAATGTTACATAATCATCTTCAACTCTACTCTCCTCCTTTATCTCATTTTTAACAAGATGATTCAATCTATATCTATTAGGCTGACCAACTGCAAACACGAGTTTATCAATAAATGCTTTTTTCATATTCTTCACAAACATTGGTTCAAGTTTCCTATCATTTACGATTTTCACCATGGCTGGAGAAAATTGTAAACGCTCTAAAAGTTCTTCTCTATTCATCTCTTCCTGCGAAAATTGGTAAAAGCTATGCTCCTGATTAGTTGTTAACAGAAAATCTTTCAAGATAACACACCCTTTCATACTCATATTATCAAATTTGTAAGGATAAAATTGTTTGGTCCGTACTCTTTTTAATTCATTGTTTTTTGTAATATCTAATAGCGCATTAGTATAAACGACAAGATATTCTATGGTATTTAATAAATCTGGCTTGTAGATGATTTGTTCAAAGAAACTGTTAAAGTAATTGTTAATAGAAAATCGATGCTTCTCTTTAGCAAATAATTTGGCATAAGTAATATTGTTATCTAAATAATAATTGTCTACATTCTCTATTTGGACATGGACAGTTTTCTTTTCATAACTAATAATTATATCATTAAACTTATTCATTTCCATATCTGCCAGCTTTACCGACAATGAATGATATTTGTATCCAAATTTAAGCTTTCTGAATAAACAGAGCACTGACAAATCTAATCGATACATAAGCTCTACCAAATTGCAAGGAAGATTGCTTTTATGTTCATTGAACTTAAATGATTGCCTAGCTACATCTTCATGTACTTCATCCGACTTTTCTCCCATATGTTCTTCCGTATCATTAAATGATACAGAATCTTTGCATAATTTTTTGGATACTGCATCATCTTTTCCTATAATAGAGTGTTTACGTTTCTTAGGCTTAGGGCTATCTTTAGAATTACTCTTAGCTTTTTTTAAAGGTGAGTGCTCAACTTCTAATAACATTTTTATCAATGTCATATATCCATATAATGAAAACGAATTGAAAAAATATAGTGAATATGTCAGAAAATTGTAAAAATGACTATAAACTATAAATTCATATATAACCTATACTCTTGTGCTATTAGTACCGCTTGTCAAACAATACGTAATTAATTGTCATATTTTAAAAAAATTCTAATTTAATTATTTCATTCACATATCGTTACGATAAAAGTTATGCTTATTAACAAATATCAATATTACATCTACCTCCAGCGAGTTAACCTGGCGTCTGTCTCGTTGTTTGCAAGTTGAAGTTAATTTTACACCGTGTTCGATGCTCATACTCCCGGAAATCTTGTTTGTTAAAAAAAGACGTTTCGAAAGGAAGTAATTTATCTTCTAACTTACTCAAAACTGAACAGAATATTTGCACGCCGGTACACGTTACTTTTCCCTCCAGAAAAACGCTATCAGAAGCACAGAAGTAGACCATGACACGTGGTTTCTTGGCGCGAAATTACAATAGTATTATCACTGGAGAAAAATTATGGAATTTCAGCAATTGTATACCACAAAGGAAATAAGAATATTTTCATTTCTAAATATCATATTCTAATTATTAATCATTCAATATACCTCTACATCTAGTGACGGAGATGTCAGATTGAGTATGAGAATTATGAGCCCTTCCACTTATGCAGATAATCGTGTAGCATTTGGAGATGATTTCAAAGAGCTTGTTCACTGAACTTATGTAGAATTGGTCATTTAATCACCTGATCAATGATCGTGAAATAAAAATGTCAAAATTCATTTTTATTCATCTGTTAATCAGAATTTAACCATTTTTACAGTTAGTTATTGACCTTCTTATAGTATCGAGTGCTAGAATTGCTTTTCATAATTTATTCAGCAGTATAGAAATTGTAATGGAGTGCCACACCCCCATAAAACAGTAGTCCTATCGCTATTCTAAAAAAATTGTAATTACAACGGCACTTATGGACCACCCGTTATATACAGACAAAATCAATATATCTACTGAGCGTAATACAAATATTGTCAACCGAGGTATACGTATAGAAAACATACCATACTTTGAACTTATTTATGTTAAATTACAAGAATAAATACATATAAATATATATAATATATATAAATTAAATGTAATACATTCGCTTTAATCTTTCAAGTACATATATCTACGGAATGATATTTATATGTATTTTGCATATGATTATTCGACTTACTCCATTACAAATATGAAATTCTCTCGCAGTTGTTAATATGTAAATGAAATTACGTAGATTTTCAAATATTTGTGCGATACATATAAGCACAGATGGTAGGCAGCATAAATGTAATAAAATAAATTAACGAGTTACACGAAATTAACGAGGTACGTATATGATATGTATAATATCCATAATTCCATATAAAATATATACTACGGAAAGAACATTTAAATGTTAAACATGATGCCTTTACGTATAAGTTAGAGTGCTTATTTGTTACGTTTCACAGTAAAGGAGATAGAACACGAAATTACGTGAGTCACCAATCACGTTCTACAATCCAAATATGGAAGAAACCGAAATCAAACCACATTTTCCCAATGAAGAAACTTATACACGTATTCTCTTTTATATTTTCGAGAACGCTTCGATCATAAAAACAAATATGGCCCATCCATAAGCAAATGAGCTTCACCAAGCCCATGTACTACCGTTGATATTAATTAAAAAGTGGATTGCATCGTTAATAAACGACTGGGAATATATTTTCAATTGATAATTTACTGCCTCTTACATTTCCAATAATGTGTTGCCCAAAAAATTGGTTTTACCCTGTTATACTTCAACGAACTCTACCCGATGAACGTAGTATTACCCATAGTACGATGAATGTAAGTGAAAAAACCGATTACATAGTCAATACGAATAAAACGAAGACCAAATTTTCCATTTAAGGTTTGATTTTCTTATAGTTTTCAAAATCCATTGCTTAAAAACTAGATATCCTTCGACAAGTGAACGAACTCTACCAAATGAATGTATCACTTACCTACCGTTCATGTAAATGAAAAAAGACGATTACATGTTTAACACAGTTATACTTGAGGACTATATTTTCCATATAAGGACCGCGCATTCAATCGTCGTGGGTACTGCGGTCGCAAAAAGACCAATCGCATAAAGGAGTGAGGCCATCGTCGACCAATCACCGTGTGCCAAGGAACTCGCCTACCGAGGGTATAAATAACCGTCTCGCTTGCCGTTGATGCATTCGTTTGACGACGGTCATTGGACGAAGTGTTTGTACTTGTTAGCGAGAGCTCCATTACTTGCTTTAGCTAACTCGGCGTTCCACGTCCATTTTTACTGGTTTCACAAATTTGGAAGTCCATTTTACAATAAAAAATGGTGAGTGTTGTTCCTTGGTTTTCCTTGGTTTGCGAATTATCAAACAGAATTAGTGACTAGCTTCGGTTGCTGGGCGAGAAGGCGACCATATTGTAACGGTTAAACGCCGGCCGGCTTCCGGCTTCGTTAAAATATCTTTTACAATGCGTTTCTTTCATTTCAATTATTTCTAGTTTAAATCTCAAGTGTCCGATTGAAATTCCTTGCTCCATAAAATTGTTGTGCTATTCTTATGTAGTTCGAATCTAGGATCAGATTTCCTCTCGAGAGTTCGTTCAACTTTGGTCGTTGACGCGTGAACAGAACGGATCGTTATACTCGACTATTATTACTGACGAAAATTTACTAACTACTATATTCTGCTTTTAGCGTGAGTGTATCTCAGTTCATGTTGGACAAGCTGGAGTCCAGATTGGCAATGCCTGCTGGGAATTGTATTGTCTGGAACATGGAATCCAGCCTGATGGCCAGATGCCATCTGACAAAACCATTGGTGGGGGAGACGACAGCTTTAACACTTTCTTCAGTGAAACTGGAGCAGGGAAACATGTACCTAGGGCAGTCTTCATTGACTTGGAGCCCACAGTAGTTGGTTAATATCTTTTGATTTTATTTCACAAACTCATGATTAAACTGCAAATTTTTAAAAATATGCAAAATATAAATGAGATATAAAAAAACTGCATATGTTTGCCAATATTGAAGCAATGAAAAATATTTACCTGAAGCACATGATTAAATTTATATCACTTTTTTTTATAAAAGTCTCTAGTCTACTTAATGATAATTTTTTACATGAATTCATAATTAAACTTATTATTTTTATTTTTAGATGAAGTACGTACCGGCACCTACCGTCAACTGTTCCATCCGGAACAACTGATCACAGGCAAGGAGGATGCAGCCAACAACTATGCTCGCGGTCACTACACGATTGGAAAAGAGATCGTTGATGTTGTACTGGACAGAATTCGCAAATTGGCTGATCAGTGCACGGGTCTTCAAGGTTTCCTGATCTTCCACTCTTTTGGAGGTGGTACCGGTTCCGGATTCACTTCCCTGTTGATGGAACGCCTGTCTGTCGACTATGGCAAGAAATCTAAACTTGAATTCGCCATTTACCCTGCTCCGCAAGTCTCCACTGCTGTCGTCGAACCGTACAATTCTATTCTTACCACGCATACCACTCTCGAACATTCCGACTGCGCATTTATGGTTGACAATGAAGCCATATACGATATCTGCCGCCGCAACTTGGACATCGAAAGACCAACCTACACTAACTTAAATAGACTGATTGGCCAGATTGTTTCTTCTATTACCGCGTCTCTCCGATTTGATGGCGCATTGAACGTTGATCTGACCGAGTTCCAAACCAACTTGGTGCCGTACCCGAGAATCCACTTCCCGTTGGTCACATACGCGCCAGTCATCTCTGCGGAGAAGGCATACCATGAGCAACTCTCTGTATCAGAGATAACGAATGCCTGCTTCGAGCCGGCGAACCAGATGGTCAAATGCGATCCCCGACATGGAAAGTACATGGCCTGTTGCATGCTGTATAGAGGCGATGTTGTGCCGAAAGACGTGAATGCGGCCATCGCCACTATCAAAACAAAACGCACTATCCAGTTCGTCGACTGGTGCCCGACCGGATTCAAAGTCGGTATCAACTACCAGCCGCCGACGGTAGTTCCTGGTGGCGACCTCGCTAAAGTGCAGCGTGCCGTTTGCATGTTGTCGAACACTACTGCCATCGCGGAGGCCTGGGCCCGTCTCGACCATAAATTCGACTTGATGTACGCGAAACGTGCATTCGTCCACTGGTATGTCGGCGAAGGTATGGAAGAAGGTGAATTCTCAGAGGCTCGCGAGGATCTCGCGGCCCTCGAGAAGGACTACGAGGAAGTTGGCATGGATTCCGCCGAGGGCGAGGGAGAAGGCGCCGAAGAGTATTAAATAGCACGAGAGCTATGACTGTTTTAATACACTTTGTTTTTCTTTCTTTTTTGTAATAAAAGAAATGAATGGTCATTGATATCGATGTGTCGTCAAACTGAAATACCTGAATCCCTTTTATATTAAATAATTTGTTTATTGGTATATATTCTTATATGTCGTTTACAACGATTTTGTATTTTCACTTTTTATTCAGAATATAAATGTGATTTTTCTGAGAACATATGTTATCTATGATCTTGTATAAAAACATTTGAGAAAATAATTTTCAATTCAATGAATATTTGTAAAATAAATTGATCAAAATTTACAGAATAATAATATGTCCTTTGTGGAGGCGCGAATATATATAAATATATGGAACACAAAAACTCGTAAAAAAAATAATTGCAGGTTAAACTGCCTGCATCGGCGCCTCAAAAAATTTATAACAAAACATGATCGCAAAAATTTTTTCGTTAACTATACCATACCGCAAAATGATTCAAACTTAACTGCTATTTATACTAGCATATCATTCATTTGATAATCATACATATCGTAATAGTCTGCCTGTTCTTCGTATCTCAAAAAGTGCATCTCCACTTCATCGTTATTGTCGTGGCCGTCGTCCTCGTCATCTTCAATCGTGACTCCATGAAAAAGCATGTTATAGCAATCTGAATTTGTGTCCTGGAAATGACGGTACGGCTTGTCACGATCAAGAATGGTTTTGCACAGCCAGCAGAAAAATGTCTTGCACCGCGAGCACACCATTTTATTGCAACCGTCTATTTTCTGTGAAATGGATACATAATGTACATCTGTATTGTAATTTTTCTTCAAATACTATTTAGTACTGTTGAAAACATGAGAGATATCTTAGGCATTAGAACACAGACCAAGTCTAATTTATCTTTATTAAAGATAGAGAAATCTTGAGTTGGTAGAATTCCTACTTCTCTTTCATAGACAGAGAAAAAGAAAGGAATTCTTCAACTCATTTTTATTATTATCACATTTATTTGATTCAATCGCCTGGTCTGCAGTTTGTCATTTGGATGCTATAGATAGATATAGGAGAGAACATGATACCTCGATTGACAGCTGACACTTAGGGCACTTGTGGCTATTAGTATTGATCCAGTTCTCAGATAAAGTGTTCTCCACCAAATTCTGCAACTGCTTTTTACCATAACGTAGCTCCATTTGCATCTTTGATGCCTCAGAAGCTTCTTGATATTCAGCTACAATCTTCTGTGTTTCAGCTGTAACATCATTCACTTCATTCATCATAACTTCCGAATTAATTTTAAAGAAGATCGTACACCAAATTTTACCTGAGTAAACTTTGCATGGGTCTATCCCATGATATACTGATTTACAATAAACGCAAAATGCGTATTGACATATTGGGCAGTTTGCCATCATTTCATTTGGCTCGCGGCTAACTGGATATTGACAGCTACGCCTGGGACAATACACTATATCTTCCATAGTATCTAACGTAGCACTTAATAATATAGAATCATATTTCGCAAATAATTCCGAGCTCACTAGATTTTTTATCTGAAAACGAATATACAATGAAAACGAAACAGTATGTTTTCAATATAAATACTATGTACAGAAAAGAACTTACCTGTGCTGGAGTAGTTTCAGAAGTGCACTTTTCTTCGGGACAAGAAATGTTTTGAACATTTCCATCCTTGATTCTCACTTCTAAGTACCCAGTTATGCAAGCTTTACAGAACACATGACCACAAGGTAAAAATTGCGTACAATGTTCTCCTATTTTATCCAGAAAGCAAATTCTACAGGTATAGAAATTCTTCTTAAATTCAATCTGATTACGTTTCTCGTCGTAATCAATTAAAGCCTGAATAGGATTCCTCCCAATCGGATAATTAAGAATAGCTCTCTTGTCTTGATGATTCTGCACTAAATTTCTTCTACACAAACGTTTTGCATTAACTCCGATCCTTGTGTTGTTTTTGTCAGGTTCAGTGGTATGTTCCTTATCTACATTCTCTATTTTATTCTTTTGGATAGTATGAGCCTTCTCCATAAATTCTGTGTAGTACGTGTAAGCGCAGCTCATGTTCAATTTTTCTTGTACATCAGCGAGAGCTTCATCGTGCAAAAATGCTACCCATGTGAACAACACCTCTTGCCCTTTGTTTTCCTCCCATAGTTTGTCCAATTTTTTACACAATTTACTAAGTGATGCAAGGTGTAACCAAGAAGAATATAAAGTGAATTCAGGCGGTGATTCCGAAGGATAATTTTCTGGCAAAGTGGCATGGAGAATCAATGGTGGTAAATGAGATAATTTAATTTTTTGTTCTGGTTCGTCTGGTTGCTTCAAATTCTTGTAGATTATATGATAATCTTCAGGAAGATTTATAAATATCGTGAAGGTACATTGATATCGATCATTCTCCTTGTAATACGAAAATTCTTCAGAATTATAAATACTTTCCAGTGCACTGATTTCATCTTTCTGCTTTTCATCATCCATTTATAGAGATTGAACAGCTAACAAATAATATGTTGAATACAAACTCTAGAAAATACAAAATTTAATGTTCACGTGAGTCAGTTGAAACTTTTACACGAATATGAAATAAAAACCGTGTCAATTATTTCATGTTATGAAGAGAAATATTAGGTTGGTGCATATGAAATGTCGGTCTTTTTTTACGCGTAAACGGTTGTCTTCATGTTTTCGTTATGTTTTTGTTTTCGGCAAAAGCTCGTTTATGGTCGTACTGCCCACTGCCAGGGTCACATTTCGACACAGAAGATTTTGTCAAAAGCGTTTTCTTTTGTTATTTATTTTGAATTTTATACCATTATGAACTCGACCAATATTCATGTAATTTCTTTATACGAGTATAATCTTGCTCATAATGCTGCAAAAGCTGTAGGTAATGTAATATAAATCAGGCGTTTGTGGAGAATAAGGATCGACAAGTGCAGCGTTGGTTTCAAAAATTTTGGTCTGGTGATTTCTCATTACAAAATAAATCGCGCTGAAGACCCAAAATGTCTGACAGAAACGATAAACTAAAGACATTCGTGGAAACGAATCCAACTGTATCTACAGGGAAACTTCCTAGCTATAAGCTACCAAAATGAAAGTTGTCCATACGACAATATCGCGACACTTGTCTGAAATAATTTGTATATTCATTTAAAAATCCGACATTTCGTATGCACCAACCTAATATTTAGCCGTATTCATTCATATTCAATCAGCGATAAATGATATTCCTAACTTATGATGCACGTGCCAATTTCATATTATCTTTTACTCCGAAAATTAGTACACTCTGTATNTTTCGTTATGTTTTTGTTTTCGGCATAAGCTCGTTTATGGTCGTACTGCCCATTGCCAGGGTCACATTTCGACACAGAAGATTTTGTCCAAAGCGTTTTCTTTTGTTATTTATTTTGAATTTTATACCATTATGAACTCGACCAATATTCATGTAATTTCTTTATACGAGTATAATCTTGCTCATAATGCTGCAAAAGCTGTAGGTAATATAATATAAATCAGGCGTTTGTGGAGAATAACGATCGACAAGCGCAGCGTTGGTTTCAAAAATTTTGGTCTGGTGATTTCTCATTACAAAATAAATCACGCTGAAGACCCAAAATGTCTGACAGAAACGATAAACTAAAGACATTCGTGGAAACGAATCCAACTGTATCTACAGGGAAACTTGCTACCAAAATGAAAGTTGTCCATACGACAATATCGCGACACTTGTCTGAAATAATTTGTATATTCATTTAAAAATCCGACATTTCGTATGCACCAACCTAATATTTAGCCGTATTCATTCATATTCAATCAGCGATAAATGATATTCCTAACTTATGATGCACGTGCCAATTTCATATTATCTTTTACTCCGAAAATTAGTACACTCTGTATTTGACAGATTTAGGTTAAAAAATGTTGCATACTAATTAAGAGAATGTTTATCGGTTTTTATAGTTTAAACTCAATACATTCATTAACATGGGAATTCAGATATAAAAACTAGCAATTATATTTGAATGAATAGACGATTTTCTTAATAAACTGTTAGTTTTGCGATATCTCACTAATTATTATTACCTCATCAAACGTGTTGGAATGTATTATTTAGATTTCAAAAATAACTGATAAATCTGCATAATTGCACGGAAAATATGATAGATAAAAAATCAAGTTATTATCACTACTGCAATTTTAAGTAACACTCAAGACGTATTTAACTTCGTTACGTGTAGCTAGAAAAATTGATCATCACCTCATGTTCACGGTATTGAAAAATCGTTGCGAAATAAAATGCAATTGAAATAAAGAGATAAGTTTTGTTAGTACATTATCACTAGTGAAACGATAAGATTAACCAATGTGCTCTCCTACCTGTATAACGCGACACGTACAACGCGTCTGATGCGTTTGAATATAAAAAAATGTGTGAGTTAAACGGTCATCGTTCTCGCCGTTGTTTACAAAGAGGTATCACCGAATTCACGTTAGGTGCATCAAAGAGCGACACATAATCGGTAATATCAGTTCTCGGCCACGTCAATCATTCCTAAGTACACGCGCTTCGTGAGCTAAACACATGTGATTTGTATTGCACGGTATGAAAATGTTGAACGCGAACGACGAGGGCCGGAGGTCCGTTTCTCCGATTTTAATTAATCTCGCGATGTCGACAGCGGCGTACTTTTTAACTGTGCGTTTAATACCGAGAATAAAGGATATGTTCATCAAAGCTAACCTGTACGGTGTCGATATGAATAAGAACAGTGGTGAGAAAGTGTAAGTGATCTCGTGATTTGAAATTCGAATTTTACGGACGACTGGTACAGGTAATTATTTTTCTTCCAGGCCCGAAGCCTTAGGCGTCGTCACTGGATGCGTTTTCCTCGTGACGCTATTTTTATTTATTCCCGTGCCATTTACGAATTACTTATTTAGCGATACAAACTTCCCTCACAACGAGGTACGCAGTCGACAGATCGCCTAAAATACTTAGTAATGTTCGCCGATTTCAACAGAAACGACGTTTATTATTAATTGTTAGTGAGCAGATCGCGGAACTTTTGATAGTCTAGGTAATTAATTTAAAATTTCAATTACAGTTCATGGAATTTTTGGCAGCATTACTGTCGATCTGTTGCATGCTACTTTTGGGTTTCGCCGATGACGTGCTGGATCTTCGCTGGAGGCACAAATTATTGTTACCGACCATAGCTTCCCTGCCACTTTTGATGGTCTATTATATTAACTTTAACTCTACTCTGATTATCGTGCCGAAACCGCTGAGGGCTTGGTTCGGTTTCTCGGTCGATCTTTGGTTGTTTTATTACCTGTATATGGGTATGCTGGCAGTGTTCTGTACGAATGCCATAAATATATTGGCTGGTATAAACGGTTTAGAAGTTGGACAGAGCTTAGTAATTTCGACGAGCATACTTTTGTTCAATGTGATAGAATTATCAGGAGATCTTTGGAAGGCGCATCAATTTTCGTTGTATTTCATGCTTCCGTACATAGCTACATCGCTGGCCTTATTCAAATTCAATTGGTAAGTTGAACAGATTAATCGAAACAATTCATAAAGGATAAACTTGAATGAGAAAAAAAAAAACGATGATAAACAGTTTCTTTATAAGTTATATGTACTTGTATATAAATCATTTAACATTCACAATTCGTTCAACGTATTATTATCGATATATAAATTCGGCAGAATATGGTATATAACTTCTAATTGAGTATCGAGTATGAGTTAATATCACAGTCAGGTGTAACCAAT
This sequence comes from Ceratina australensis, assembly GCA_004307685.1. Lineage (NCBI taxonomy): Eukaryota > Metazoa > Arthropoda > Insecta > Hymenoptera > Apidae > Ceratina > Ceratina australensis. The sequence goes on along the minus strand of SHCU01000207.1, from coordinate 60,035 downwards.
ATGTCAGTAATAATCTAATTTAGCGTAAAAGTTCTCTACCAGCCAGTCGTACTTCCACGTATTGTTAAGTATTATTTCAGGAGCGAAGTAGGGATCCTGAGATTTCGAGACTCTTAAAAGATTAGTCTTCCCGTCCAACCACAATCCGCTTCCTATTAGGTCCTCGATAAACGGTACGTCGATAGTCTTTTCGATTTCGATCTCCTTCGCTGCAATTTTACTTTGTAAACTAGTTATAATGTTCGAAGGCGACTGGCACAGATAACAGTACCACCCGCCGTAATGGTTCAAGTCTCCTATCACTAGGCCTAGACTATCCCTTTCGCTCAAATCTCCTCCTTCTAGCCGGTCCAATATGATAGAACTTGATTGATAGGCTTCACGCATCAACCCAATCGTGCAAGCGCCGATCGCGATCGTCGTTTTCTGCGGATGCTGCCAGAAGAATCCGTAAACGGACCACCTTAATCTAAAACCGATAGGCTGCGGCCACCCATTGTACACCTTGAGGAACATTAATGCCCTGGAGTTTAATATCTGTTCTGGTTCAGTCGTTATGTATATATCGTCGTCCCTTAAATTTCGTACAACAGTCTTCAGTTTCTCCCAGACGTATTTAGACACCACCCTTGCTGGCTTGTGCAGTTTCGACGCTACGTTTATGTATAAAATCTTCTTCTGCCTCTGTCGCAACAAACCCTTAAGTAGCTTATGATGAAAGTTCTCCTCGGCGTTACTGAAATCACAGATTACAAAAAGATCCACCACGTCGTACAGTTCTTCTATTATCACCTCGGCGATCGCCGAGTTATATTCATGTAGAAAAAACGTGTGAATAACGCGTCTGGCTAGTTTCCGATGCTTCAGCTCGATGTTTTGCTTCGAAGCCATGATCGCGCGCCAGACAACTTCTGGTTGGCCACAGTCGGAACCGTGCCAACCGTGGATACAAATGCATTTCTCTAGGTCCTCGCTGCTTCGCATCTTCTGGTCGTCAACACCGCGCTTCCAGCAAACGGTGCGATTGTACACCTCGAAGAACGTAAATGTCTTTACATCGTTTATCGTTACCTCTCCGTTGATTGTCTGATAGATGGGAAACTTTTTACTAATAGCCGGCCGTAGTTTTATTTCCTGCTTTTGATTTAACATATTTAGTAATCTTCGTTGAAATGAAAAATGAAACATTCAAATCGTACCTGTGGCTCTTCGAACTTCACGAACGATACGGAGGTATGGGTCGTCGACGCGGTCAGTTCGGATGGTGGAGTCGTGGCGACGTACACCATAACGATCAGAACTTGTAGAAACAGCAGCGTGTACAGCAAGACCAGTTTCCCATCTAGGCGGGGCTGCATGGCACTACTTTTTCCTATCTCAGTTAGTCTGATTCTTCATTTTAAATATAATTTCACTTTGATCATAACATTTTCATTAGAAGGAAGCTCCGCCCCGAATCACGCACATGATCAATGCGTACCTGTTCAAATTTCAACAAAGTTCGAAATTCAATATATTTTATGCTTGAAAAATCAGGAAAAAAAAAGTTTGTTTTTACTTGTGAAGTAGACGACGTACGGGTCTCGATGAGAATTTTATCGCAAGGTATGCGTGCGTGATTCATAATATCTATCGTACGGGTGTATTCAACTCACAATGTAGCCAGACGTTGCGTGTGTCTTCGCGTGGTGACGTTTAAACCGTGACGTCACCGCTCCCCGACGGGCCATTTAATCTGAAATGGCACCCGCTTGCACGCTACGACTTCTTTCGATAAACTGAGCAACGTGTCTCTCCTGAACCGTGGGCTTCTCCGCGGCGTAACGCCACATGTTCTTTCAGCCTCCTCGAGTCCAATGTTAGTGAGAAACACGGAGCCGTTCCACTCGAGGCGTTCCGCAGTGCTTTCTTCGAGGCAGCTGCACCCAGTGCAGCCTGCCTTAGACCAACCAGTTGAAAAACCACGCCCGAGTGCGCTACGCAACCTCTTTTCGCGATCTCTGCAACTATGTACGCGTACATATGTACGGTAGCCGGCAAGCGCGGTTGCAACCCTCCTCAAGGCGCACGCGTCCTCAACAATGTAGCAACTAATGACCGATTAATCTATTTAAACAATTTATTCCCTTGCCCAATTCCGATTCAGAAATGAAAGTCAATCGTGTACAGAAATATTCTCTAGAATTTTATTTTCATTCGCGTCAGATTTATTCTTCATTAAGTCGATTCCTTGCTGCTTTTTATTGACGATATCCGGCATGATAGATTAATGTATATATGTCGAGAATTTATTGGTCTACAGAAAATAATCATAAATCGAAGTCAGTTAGATTCCAAACATAATTTTCACCGAGTAAAGTCGTTCTTTGTTAAATGAATTTCTTTTATATTTCTGTTAATGGATTAATGTACATAAAGATAAAGAATTTATTATTTTACAGAAGTCAAATGCACTGCCCTGATCATTTTTCCTCGTTAGATTCGTACGTTGTTAAGTTCATTTCTTGGTTTTTGTTTAAGGTACCCGGCACAGGTATTTGTGGGCGATACCTTTTGTTATCTGTCTGGAATGACGTTCGCTGTAGTAGGAATTATCGGGCATTTCAGCAAAACAACTTTGCTCTTTTTCATTCCGCAAATAGTTAATTTCCTTTATAGCGTGCCGCAATTATTTCATTTCATACCCTGCCCTAGACACAGGCTGCCAAAGTAAGTGAAAAAATGCAACTGATTTTTTAATACCCCTACACATGCGCGCGATTACTTATAGGTACAATAAAAAGACAGATAAATTGGATATCAGTACCACGGTGTTTAATAAAAAGGATATCGGAATTATCGGTACGATAAAATGTGTATTTATTTCTGATGCATTAACGTCGACGTAATTTCATAATAGCGTGCCGATTTTTCTCATAGGTAAAATTATAACGTGGGTATTCAGGAAATTGAGGATAGTAAAATGGCAAGAGGATAAGGAAGGTACAGTTACTTGTAACAATCTGACACTAATTAATTTTGTATTGATTAAAACTGGCCCGATGAAAGAATCTACGCTCACGTCGATCCTTTTATTCGTTCAGGTAAGACTTGATCACTATTTTACCCGATTTCGTAATTCATTGAATGCACGAGTTATGTGATAAAATTTTTACGTAAGTGTTTTGGCTTTGTGGTACAAATTTGTAGATATTTTAAATACATAATGAACTTATTTAAAATAGAGGCGTGTTAATGCACCAAGAAGGCGTTATAATGTGTCAAATATTAATGTTTCAGGTTGCTAGCAGTATAATAGCATTCATTATAAGGTACCCCCTTGTTCCAATCTTCTATGAAACTTGAAAATGCATGATGCTCACTTTAAACAGAAATACCATGTAAATTACATGATTACCATCCTTCTTTCATAATGAAATAATGTACATATGTATATTACAATGTATAGCCAAGCTTTTTAATATAGAATCTTCTTTCATAAGAATGTATGTTTTAAAAAGAACTGATCTTTCAAATATGAATATACTCCTGCAGTTTGTATTTATTAACAAATTGTAACTGTACAGTTCTTGATTGTTATCAATTATTATGCATAATATTTTGTTATACCACTCTCAGGAAGTAAAACGTGTTCCTTTCCGGTTCAAAAGTTTCAGTAGATGTTAATCGCGAGCGATCACAGGGTTCAAACGAAATAAACTTGAATAATAATATTAATATCTTTATATATAAATTTTACATGGCTTAATTAAAAATGTTTTTATAAGCTTTATGTACATACAAAGTAATACAAAATACAGTTTCATGATTAGAATTAACGGTAAACTATTATAAATTATCAGCAAAACACGTGTTTTCAATCAGTAAACTTTCTATATAAAATACAATGTCTTTCATAGAACGAAAATTTTTTGTTATTGAGTACGTAGTTAAAGTGGTAAATATTATCGGTAACATGAAAAGAATTGATTTTCTCACGAAAATTTAAATAATCAACAATTACAGTAGTAATAGGCGTTCTGTCTTTGTAGAATCTTAGATCTAACAGAAACGAATTAAATATACTATAAATGCAGCACTCGAAAGTCTCGAATATAGAAACTATAGAAAAAACTACTAAAATAAAACAACTAAAAAATAAAACGTTGAATTCTTTTGCATTTCCTAAGTACTTAGATTTACGTAGATTACTTACGTAGATTTCTTGCTTCGAGGTCTTAAAGGGTGATTCCGGTTTCTGAACCCAAAAAATGTATAATTTTTCAAATCACGTAAAGTAAAAGTAATTAATTTCACACTTCCGAAATCCACTGCGTTTATGTGAATCGTTGTCCTCATACAAATTTACGATAGCTTCATTTTGCGTAATTAACAAAATTATATATTTCGGGAGCGAACAAATCAGAATCTCCCTTTAAGATTCCATTATTTAACAAGTTACACTTGACGCTTATGAAAGCAATTAACAAGCATCGTCAAACTTCTTTCCACCTCTTTATCCTTTTCTTTTCCCTGTTAAAATCTTGTACAAAATATGTTCATGGGCCATACCATAGATACGAAAGTTCATTCTTTGCTCTATTCACAATGCATACGTTTTTATTTGAAACTTTCCGGCGCAGTTTTGTATGGAAACTTATTGAACATTCTGAAGGTTCATTATTCCATCCAAGCCTAGCCTCTCTTTTATCGTCAATTGCGTTTTCGCGGCGTCCCTCAAGCTAAAAATATGTGTCAGTTCCATAGCCGTGCGTCCCAGCGCTATGGCTTTATCAAATAATTTTACTGCCTCTGATATATTTCCCCTGTTCAAAAATAAGAAATTTCCAAATAAATTATTATTACCATGTATGAAAAGTCCTTAAGAAAAATGTTCATTTATTCGAGGTATTAATTTACCTTTGAACTTCAATCGTTCCTAGAGTCTCATATCCAAATTCGCATTTATCGTCCATCTCCAATGCCTTAGAAATACATTCAACGGCTCTCGCAACATTGCCGTTCCATTGCAATTGTAACATACCTCTGTGTACATGGACTGTAGCATTATTCGGATCTTTCTCGATCGCTTTAGCGAAGTAGAAATCAGCTTTCGCATAATTCTGCATTTCTGTTAATATCTGCAATCATTGATATAAATTTGCATATGAAATTTGTAATGATCAGTATCCTATGTGAGCTTAATTTCGTTGAATATTTAAAATAATTCATTTCTTACCTGTGCATACAAAGTGTAACACTCGGGACAGTCTGGGAACCTTTCAAAAGCTTCTTCAAAGCCCCTTAGAGCTTCCTCTATTAATGGTTCATCTCTGTTCATTATACCGCAATGGTAATCTGCATAACACTTTTGTACAAATGCTACTCCAAAGTTAGGATTATATTCAACAGCCTTTCTGAAATCGTCTCTAGCCTCATCTACCTTGTCCATAAGTAAGTTCACCTACAATTTAATTACAATAGTAATCTTATCTCATCTAATGTTTTATAAACAATTTTATCCTCGATATCCCATTTCTTAACGAAGTTTTATAGTTAATACCTGTCCCCTGTGATGGTAAATATCTCCGCATTCAGGATCCAGCTCGATGGCTTTTTTAAAATCTTCAAAACTTTTGTCTGGATTTTCTAACTGCATGTACAACGTAGCCCTTTTCACTAAAGCATTCACTCTCATATCTGCAGGTAATGTCTCATCATCTATGATAGCTGCACAGCCTTCAAGAGCTGCATTGTGCTCCCCCAAGAGGAGATAAAACGTAGCCCGTAGGAGTAATAATTTCATTTTGTGTGGCAGTGTATCAGGTTCTGAACTATTGATTTCTTTGGTACAAAGCGGTATCACGTCATCATATTCTTGTTTCTTTATACATTCTAAGATTTTCACGAAGCCTCTGAAAGTTATTGACAGTGAGCCTCCAGAGTTTTACTATGACTCAAGAGATTAAAGCAGGTAACAATGAACTTAAAATACTTACGGCGATAGATTACTATAATCCGTATCTTGAAGCATTGTGAAGACAGGATCTTTTTGAAAAGTGATAATGTATGTTTTGATGAAATATTTACTAGGCATGACCGATTTCTTATTCGCCAAATATTCCACTGCACGTTGTCTACCTGAAGGAATTTCTCAATCATATACTTTTTATTATATGTAACATGAATAACTTACCTAATCGTTTCAAAACCTTATCCGCCATTAGAATTGCATTTTGATTAGAAAAGCTCTCTAAGATACAGGCAGCGGTAACATCTTCCAGGGCTGTTTTCAATTCGTTACATTGTTCCATCGCCCTCGCCCGACGCAGTAATGCTTTTGCATACCTGGGTTTCAATTTTAAAGCTGTCGTACAATCTGCTTTCACAGCACTATACTTCTTCTAAAATAATATGAATGTATTTATTAATAACAAATAATATTTTTATATTATTACCAAAAGTGAACGATAGAGAGCAAGTATTACCAATTGCTCATAGGCAGCCGCCCTATTTTGATAAAAAGTAGCAAGGGCTTCAGTATTGTCTCCAGGACAGATTTCAATCGCTTCATTGTATTTACTTATTGCTTCATCGTATTTTCCCATCTTGAACAAGTCGTTTCCTAGAAGTTTGAATAACTGCGCTTTCTCCAATGGTGTCTATAATGACATATATATGTCTCTGTATGATATGGAGGAAATGCTCTATTCCCATAGCCCATAATCATTATTTTATTACAAATTCTTTATCTTATATTATAATTATTCTTATAGCATAACTTCCAATGCCAGAACCTCGTGACTTAAGAGACTGAGGAAATATTCCAATAATAAACTATGTCTAGATGGGTAAAAACTTAGAAAGTATAGTAAGAATCTTTCTCATAAGATGAGTTTATCGCTTAGTGACGTTAACAATAAGTAGATTAAGAAGTTTATAGAATTATAAGAAAATTTAATGCGCAAAAATGATAAATGTCGCATATTATGCACATGACAACTTAGAATATCAAAACCTGAAGAGATGTTTCAATGTTTAATCGAACAAACAAATATTCATGTGAAATAGATCTTCCGCACTGATACCATAGGTGTTTTATTTTGTAATAAGAATCTGTGGTCTAACGAGTTAATCGTCTAAGAATAGAACTGTTCCTAACCTCCGGTTCAGACGCCGACGTCGGTGCATCGCCGGCTTCGATTGAAATTTGCTTGTCAGCCAACGCGCCATTCTCCCTCGCGTTGCTCTTCGCTTCTCCGCATCCAGGTTTCGGTGACGGTTTCGCGCTGTTCTTGTAATACATATAACCAAGACCGAGAGCAACCGGCGCAGCAACGGCCAAAGCAAGTTGCCATTTTGGTAGTGCACTACCGGTCATGGAACTCACGCCACTTGCCCCCGTCATTTCTGGATAATACGTTATTGTCTCCGATTGTCACTGGTTCACGTCGATTTCAGGTTCTTCTGACCTTGCTCAGACGAAAACTGATAGTGAAGGAACTTCCGTAAAGTCGAACAATCATGCGGGACACGATCACCAAATGCACTTGCAGACGAATCCTCGAACAAGCAAATCTAGTACGTGCTTTGGCCGTCACATGAACTCCGCCGCTTCAAATCTGATCGATACATAGTCACGAGGATACTGCGTGTTAAGGGTTATCCTGGAGCGGCGTGGGAACTCCGAAGTGCTTTTGGAGGCTTGACTGGAGAAATTGAGAAACTTGTAGAAAAGGATTGGCTGATCCTTGTCTCTCCTGTATTGCTCTCTCCGAATCCGAGCTAAAAATCCTCTTCAGCCGTCTCGTGGCTATCATGACGGTAGCGTAGCAATTTTGGACGGTGCCCGCGCTTATAAATTTTAATAAATTCCCATGTAATAAATTCCCATGCAATAAATTCCAACTGATATTTATGAATGAATATATTTGTACATTTGATGAAATATATTTTCTCTGCTCGAGTCATTCGAATCTACATCATCACGTAATATTTTATCCATCTTTAAATTTATATACAAGTGTATTATAAATATTTTGACTGATGAATGATATTAACCTTGACCGTTAATGTCTAATCTTTAGCACTAGTATAGGAAGCATGAAAAAGCCGGCCGTGAGCCCTCTCGTTTCCTGTCTGGTCACGCCAACTGCCCAGGTTGCCAGAGACGCTCTTGTACTTACGATCAGAGGTGAAGTGGGAGATTGCTCATGAGCCCGTTACATGAATCTATGCGAGAAAATACATTTTTTAAATCTTCATTAAATATTCAATTATTTATATTAATTAATGTATATTGATAAATAATCAATGATGAGATAAGAAGCGAAAGAAAAGCAAACCCGCCGCCACACTCGTGGATTTAATTAAGATTGAAAAAAATGCATTTTCTCGCATAGATTCATGTAATCAGAAGGTCATAAAACGTGTTTTTCCGCGATGAAAAATTTTCATTTTCTTTTTATTAGCAATTACTCATAACCCGTCGAAGAATGGAATTAACATTTCCTGAAATGTTAAAATCACTCACTCTCACTCCTGAGTGAGAGCGACGGACTGCTTTTCTGTCTTCTCTCTCCGCCAGCCGAAGTTCAGCTGATTACTTAATGTTAACAAAATCGGCTGCTTGGAGTGACACATGTTTTAAAGTCTGTCTAAAGGGAGCACGAGCAATCATAGACGCGCAATATTTCAGATTCAAAAAAGCGTATGCTCCACTCCTTTCCTTATTGAAAGCGTACGCTTGGCCACTAGGAGGCAGTAGCAAACGGCGAGAAAAAGTGGGGCCAGTTGAAACGGGCTCACGAACAATCTCTCTCTTCATGTCTGATGTAAATCTACAGGTGGACAATATTTTAGGACCATATTATATGGCCCAAAAGAAAAAAACGAAAATAAAGAGTGACAAAATTGTGTTTAGGCCTTCATTAATTACTTATTGGCAATTAACAATTGGGCGTTTTTGCCACCTTGCATCGACGCACGACAGACAGCTGATCACCATCGATAGAAGCACATCGATGCATAGATTATTCTATAGTACCGGGTATTTGGATTTTCTCGTAAACTCTGGAAATATTTCATATATAATGAGTCACAGCACCAAACTCTTCCGAGAATCAACAAACTTCGTAAGACATTTATAAACGCCGGAGACATTCGTATCACTTCTGCTCACCATAGTTATCAAGTTTATACACTTCTTATACGTAACTGTTGAGAAACATTACACATTAACATAATTATATATTTAAGAAAACGATAATTATACTACAGTCGATCTGTAATTTCTGAAAATCAGACTCGCAAATCCGCCATTGCAGCGTTGCCAAATCTCTCAGCATGGCTAA
>SHCU01000207.1:17984-49274 GCA_004307685.1 Ceratina australensis | reverse complement strand
GATCCGTAATTTCTGAAAATCAGACTCGCAAATCCGCCATTGCAGCGTTGCCAAATCTCTCGGCATGGCTAAGTCTAGAGTAAATAGTAATTAGAATAATTGCTGTAAAGTCTGTAAAGTAAATACTAGTTGTTCCATGAAGGCTTTTATTTGAGACTAACGGATTTTTTGTCAATAAGATATTGCTAACATAGACTGATAGAGGACTTGTAAATTATCAAAATTTATGTAATAATTAAAATTTCTAGTGCACGCGTAAAGAAAGCCTTGAAATAATTCGATTATTGTTTGGTGTAGTTGAAAGTAATCTTATTGTTGAAACGGTGTCCTTTAACTTTAAGTGCACAGATTTATAAAGCATAAAGCAATATAATGCGATTGAATAATGGGTGATTTCCTGAAACATGATGAGATGATTATTAAACTCGAGGTCTTCGAATTACCCTGTCCTAGTCAGATATGTGAATCATTATCACTATATAAATAGTATGTAGAAGTACAGATCAGTAATCGACATTCCAGTTACAGTGGAAAAATTTAGAGTAATTTAATGTGCAAGAAGACCTATTAACAATTTGATAATAATTAGTAGGTATTATCAACAGTTAATTGTAATCTAGAATCTGTTTTACATATTCAGTAAATTCTAGAAAATGTACTACTTGTTACAGATAACGCTTGATCATGGACCAATTATGTAAGGAGCCTCATCTCGATGTAACAATTGATGAAAACGAAATAGTCGATGGTGCCAAAGAGATAATTAAGAAAATTAGGCCGACGTGGTCTTCGGACAAATTAAACTTTAAAGTGAGAAAACAGTTTGTAAAATAATCAAGTATCTTCTCTTGCATATATATTATAAAAATTTTATATTATGTGTCCAATTTCTGAATTTATTATAACGAGAAAAATATGTTTTCTATAGATATTTAAATGAAATGCAAATTGTATATAAATATATTCTGTAAGTACTATTGGCTGTTGTCAATAAGTTTGTGTTTAACTTTTGTATGAAATTATTACAATGTTTTGATAATGTAACAAATAGAATAAGAGTAAGTTTCTATTCTTATCAAGTATGTTACTTTATCTATTGATAAGAAATCGTTTTCCTTGATTTTGGTACTTAAAATAGATGACAACTTGTTTGATAGTAACACGTAATAAATAACTACAATTATATTTCTTACCACTTACAACTTCTCAACGTTCGCTACCTGGAATCATTAATATGGCATGATCAAAACAAATCTTTATTACATGTAATAACACAAATATAAAATAGAATTACTTGCAGATGTTTACAGATGGAATAACAAATAAGCTAATTGGAGTATGGTATGCTGGACATTATAATGAAATGGTCTTGATTAGAGTTTACGGACACAAGACAGATCTGCTCATCAATCGAAAAGATGAAACACGAAACATCCGAGTAAATACGATATTAAGAGTGAAACCTATAAATACTATATTTATCATTTATCATTAAAATCTTATGAATGTACGTTTTCAACAGATATTGAACAAAGCAGGATTTACACATTCCATTTATGCTACATTCAATAATGGTTTAGCTTATCAGTTTATTGAAGGTAATACGCTTACTACAGAGACAGTAAGAGATCCTTATATATATCCACTAATTGCAAAAAGAATGGCTCAAATGCATAAGCTCAAGCCTAATGATGCTGAAATACCAAAAGAAGCATTCATTTGGAAGAAAATAGAACAGTTTATGGATATTATGCCAAAAGAATTTTCGGACAGCATTAAACAAGCAAGGTAAAACAAGAAATAGAAGTCTTTTTTAATCATATTGATCATGTCTAATCGTAATAGTCGGTTCCAGGTTTGAGGAACTCATAAGGCCCTTTAATGTCCTAAACCAGAACTATCAGCTACTGAAGAAAGAACTTATAGATTTGGACAACGAAGTAGTTTTTGCTCATAACGATTTGCTTCTGGGAAATGTGCTTTACAATCAGAAGGAAAATTCTGTTACTTTTATCGATTTCGAATACACTGCGTACAATTATCAGGCTTTCGATATAGCTAATCATTTTGCAGAATTTGCTGGTAATTTAAATATCAGTTGAATGAATTTAATTTTGTTATACGAACGATGTTTACGTGATATAAAATATGCAATTTTATTCTAGGTATTGATGATCCTGATTATTCGTTGTATCCTGATGAACAATTGCAAAAAGCATGGATAAATATATACATGCAGGAATATGATGATGTCAACTGCGTACCTGAAACTAAGATTAATTTGCTCTACTCTCAAGTAAATAAATTTGTTCTTTTATCGCACTTTTTCTGGGGTTGTTGGGGACTAATACAAAGCGAGCATTCAACAATCGACTTTGACTTTTTAGAGTAAGTAAAATATAAATATTTGTATTTATGTATTTTACTTCACATCACATACTAGCTTCATTAAGTTACATTTACATAAATGTCCATTTTGCAGATATGCTGCTATAAGATTTGATGAATATTTTAAGCGGAAAGAAGAATACCTTAATACAAGATTTTAAAACCAAAGATATTATCAGATGGACATTCCACATTTTATTTTTACTGCTTGTTATAGTTTGTAAATAATATTTTAACAGATACACTCTTTCGTGTATAAAGGTAAAGTGTTTTTCAATCATATATATGTATATAATTCTATTTTTAATTTATACAAGGTGTTATATATTGACAGTATTATAACAAAAATAACAGAGAGTAATATTGTACAAGATGCCGTCTTTTCTAAGTATAAAATTGTACAATATGCCCTTATCAAATTTTGATTGATTTATTATCCCTTTAATATCTAAAAGCAAGTGTCGCTATATATAGACTTTTGAAAATAGAGCTCGAATTGCTTTGAGTCTCAACGTATGCGCGTGTATACGTGTGTGCACATATGTATACATGTGTGTAGCTCGGGTCAAATCACATCTTATCAGCATTTTGCAACATTATTATCTCAATAAAATATCCACTTTATTGCTGCCAGTCATGATTATAAAATAAAATAGAAATTATACGACGTAAAACGATCAATCTAATAGATATAAACAATTTTAATCAAATATGTGCCTGTGAACGTATACAGTCCGCCACAAAAATACTACTTGAGCATACAATTTTCCTTTGAGTTGCAGTACAAGATATTTTTCAAAATTAGTATTCATCATAATCATGAAAGAAAAACGAACGTCATAATTTATAAACTCTTCTTATACGACTTTACCTTAGCCCTAGTAAAACATGTTTTCCGCAGTTCAGATGTATGTAATTTGATCAGTATCAATTTCGAACAAAAGCTGGACGCATTGATAAACGTAAAAATTCTTGAATTTAGTAGGCAAAGAGAAAAGTTTGACTGGTTTCTATACACTATTTAATAAATTGAAAAGCCCTTCGAATGAAATTAAAAGCGTAACTGCTTGATACAGTATGGAAATAATCATTTCGTTTCAATGGGCGGCGAATATTTCTGTGACTGACTTTACATTCGTACACACGGATTACATGTTAAACCCTGTCATATGGTAAAATCGGTCAGTTGACTAGAGAGTATGTTTTTGTCTGGGACGATCACGTACGCATCTGCACGCACGTATAAATCAGTGTTTATTTTTAGTAGTAAAGACTGTGAGGATTTTCAAAAATACTTCTAAATACGTGCATCCTACCGCGCGAAATGTCGCTAATTACAGTTTGAACCTAATCGGAACAGCTGTTCGGTTCACATGAGAATAACTGCATATCGACGATCTGAAACTACCTCTTCGTACAGTGAAAACATTGTTACGAGCAGGCAACTAAATTAACAGCCGCGAGTTTGACCGTGTAAATAATTTGCCGCAGCGCAACAAATCAATTCGGATCAGATAATAAAATTCGACGCGGGCAAACGTTCAGATAACTTAATTCGATATTTCGCCTCGAATGTTAAATGACTTACTTAGCAAGTATCTCATTCCCCGAAACAAAATACACATATAGCCGATTCGAAAATTAATAATAGCGCGAAATTCGTGTTGTAACAATCTAACGACAAGTAAATCATTGTTTTCTACTTTCTATCGTTTCGTTCTGACTGAATTTGCGAGAATTCCATTTTCGAAGATTTGGAAGTGACCGTCAGAAAGACAAAAAATATTCAGTGAGCCGTTTGCGTGTGTGCGAGGCCCGGCGTCGACGGACCGCAGATTCGTAAAGTTTCTTCTGGTAAAACGTCCCCCTGATCGTGTAAGATGCATATCGTATGCAAATGTTTAAACGTGTCCATAAAATCAAGGGGCACTGAACTGCAGAAGATCAACATAGACGATATTGAATTGCTCGACGAACAGAGCGATGTTTTCTTCAGCCAGGTATCTTATATTTTATTCATAACAGTGTGTATGAAACATCTTAAAAAGCATTTGCGATGAAATGATTTTTAATTATTTTAATATTCGACACGAGTTCTACAGAATTAAAAATCACGACAGTTATTAAGCAGAATGTTACATTTAAATATTTATTGATTATGAAATTCACAAGTAGGAGTTTTACGGATTTTTTGTACGAAGAAATATTTGTTATTATACATATTTATAAATTGTTAACAGAGTCTTGGAACAGTAACTGAGCTTGAAGGTATCACTAAGGAACAACCGGGTCTAGTAGAGATAAGAAATGTGGGATCGTGGGTTATTCACCGCTGTTACAATTGTTCTACGTACACTCACGCTGTACACAGAGATTATGGTGCTGCTTTAGTTCTCATAAATACAGACATTGTTGTGAGTATAACAGTATCACATAATTGTAAAGAATACAGGCTCATTTAACATATTAATTTTGGTACATATGCATAATCGGTTTTGCCTAATTTAATTTCAGACTTCACCTGAAGAAATAGATAAATTAAGATCCAGTCCAGATTATAGCCCAGTCTTTCGAATAATAATTGCCCACAATAGTTTGGATGAACTTGATTATCTTCAACAACCTACAAAGTTTTCTGGTAAATTGGAAATTGTTAAATATATTTTTCACTTAATATATCATGAGTCGTGTATGATTCTAAAATGGTAATAAAGGAGAATATATTATTATCTATTATTCATTAGAAGAATGTTTCTCATGTTCTGTTTCATCTATTCAGTGTCGCAGTTGCCCAACAATATACAAGTGGCTTTGGGTGGCCTCCAACACCAGCTTGAAGAAGCTGTCCAAAGGAAGTCTGCAGAAATAGAAAATAAAATCCGTGCTTTCACAGCGGAACAATATCAATTATTAGAACAGTTTCGTGAAAGAGCACACAATGAGCATAGAGTATTGAGAAGGTATTGCATAATAATTTGTATAATTACAGTCAGCTTTATGTTATTCACGGTTATACATATTTCTACGTATATTACAGGTTAATTTGCAAGGGGGAAGAGACGACTAAATTAACTAATAACATAGAGACTCCTCCTACAACTCCGGATAGCTTTACAACCAATTTAACTACCTCTACAGAAAATACAATTAATATGTCCCAAGTAATATCCAATGAAGCAAAGAACGTCTTTACAGATCCTATTGTTATACCCAAAACTGGTGCTAAACTTTCTCCCAATCGTCTGGTTGTACGTTTTCATCCTATGTCACTTGATAATTTGTTTAAGAACATATTAAGATGATTATTGAATATTTTTTAGAATGGTAGCATAGATAAAAAGGACCGATTATACATATATACTAAAGAGCCGACCAGTTTTGACACAGAAGCTTTATTCCCTTTGGAAGGGATGGAGGATGCTCTTAATACCAATCAAGTTCAATCTTCAGAAGAAGGGTCCGATACAGACGGTTAGTGTGCAAAATCCAATTTAATTCAAACGCAAAATGCTTAGATAATGCTATTATATTTAGATTCAGGTCAAGATGAAGGTATACATATGCCAAGAGGACAACGAGGCGGGCATCCTACATTAGCTAAATCATTACCGGTCAGTGTCCCATCTTTTCCTTCGTTTGTTCGCAGAAATGTGCAAGATCCTGATGATGATCAGGTAATATTTAATAGTATAATTCTAATTTTAGTAATAATCTAAACATTGTTATTTTTATATTAATTCTTGCATATGTGCACTCATACCCTAAAGGATAATGTGTTTTTATTGAAAGATATAAAATATTATTTTAGCTATCAATAGATCCACACGATCCGCATAATATTCGAGCTTCAATCAAAGCTCTGGCGAAGAGTGTCCATGGTGATACAGTATTTGGAGATTTGCCACGTCCCCGTTTCTCTACTCAAATCTGACTTACCAACGATCTCGAGGAAAGAGAATAATCTAAAAATCGAATATACGTATAAAGTACCTATTATCCGTAATTGTCTTTCAGTGAATGCTGCAAGAGATCAATGTAAGCAAGGGCAGAATAAACGCAAAGGAAGTATTGATATTTCACGCGAATGTACTTTAGAGTATAAACAAATTATTTCGAATGTTAGCTTTGTTAATTCGTTGAGTTTATAAAAAGGGAAAAGATTTTCATACCTGCATATAATTGAGGCTATATTATATAAATGTGCTATATATTTGTTACTGATCACCTAATGTATAACGTAAAAAGATGGGAAAAGAAGCTGCTTAGATTTCAGGCAACTATGTAACATGGGATGTACGATGCCACATCCGAAGATATTATTAGAGTCAAATGAGGGGGCAAAGAAAGTTTCTTACGTATCAATTAGAGATTAAGCTACTAAAAGTTTACAATAATAGCTATTATTTTTACATTGTACTATTATCGTTAGAGGTAGAGAAGCTCATTATAAGTTAAGCCATTAACTTCAATCATATATTACTGCTCTGAACTCGTATCGTTCTTCGGTACTTTATTAAAATTTTCATTAAATTCATATAAATCATTTTTTTTTTAACAGTACAAAATCTTTTATTTAAAAATCATTAATTGTTCCGGATAATAGAAGATAATTGTTCTTCTTAGATCTATTATACGGTTGATATTTTCTTTTCGATTAATAGACTCTTAAATTAAATTACAGGACGTCAGTCAGAAAAAAATGGTTGAGTTTTTGGAATGCAATTGGATATGGATATTTGTTACAATTACACTATGAAGTGAATTTTCAAATGGTATTGCATATACCTACGTTAATATGCAAAAGCTTGTTTTACACAGTAATTTGTTTACGTAAGTCTTTATAACAAACATGTGAAGTAATGATAAATACGTTTTCGCTGGATATATTTTTATTTTACTTTTATATTTTGAATTTGCTTCAAGCCAATTGCTGTGTTACTTTTTTTATAGATTTATATAATTACTTTGTAAGGATTTGTAATTTTTGTACCGATTACAGTACCATGTGATAAACGACAAATTACAGATTAGAAACGATGAAGTGAATTAGTACAAAAACCTATGTGGCTTTTCTAATCATGTAATGCACGGTTATAAAAATTGTATATGAATGTTCTACCGATTAAATTATCAAGTGTAAAAAGTGCTCCGAAAATGTCAGAAATATTCTATATCATATACAAAAATTGATTAATATGATGAGAATAAAATGTTGCTGTATGAGAAAAAAGAACATGTGTAGCTAAATCATTACGAATAGCTTGTATTCGAAAATTATACACTGTCAATTTTCGTATATCCTTTCTTATATATTTTATGTACACAAAATATACAACAAACATAATGTTGAGAGATTTTTAGTAAAAAATCTTGTTTTTAGAAAAGTGCCTCGTAGCAGTGGTATATTGTATAAATAATTCTTTGTCAAACTCCTAATCATACAACATAATACTGTAGTTTATGATGTATTTATTCTGATAAAATCGTAAATCAAAAGTAATTCATAGAATTAGTTCAGTGTACATCAATGATTGATCACGGCTTTATTTTTCGCAGCCAGTTCCATTTGTGCAGCAGCTACAGATTTCATACCCTCTTGTACAGCAGTCAAGTTTGCTTTCCAAGCTGCAAGCAAATCGCGCAGCTGCATCCACTGTGGTTTGCCAAATGTTCGATGCATGGTACTTGATATAAGAACTTTACGGCCTGCTTGATCCATGCGAGCCCTGACAAGCTTCGTCTTCAATACTGAAATGTAAAAATGTAATTTTGTATGCTTTATGAAAAGGATAAAGTAATTATAAATGATGAAATGAACGTGGAATATATAAATGTCGAATACTTCGATAACATGGTGAAAGTGTAGTATTACCATGCCAGTACTGATTCGTTAATTTACCCTGCACTTGGCATCTCTAATTCAATAAAAATTTAGAGACTCGTTACATACAGGGCAAATGATAAATGTCATATTGTATACATAGAGCAACTCACCATCAATGATGAAACTTTCCACTTCATCTTCATTAATTTGTAATTCTTCTTGAATCGTATCAAATGACATTTCAGGATTTGTTTCTGCTAGTTGCATAAATGTCAACAACCTCATTTTTTTCATATTTTGTTCATGGTTTAACCCTAGCGACCAAGAACAAAATTTTTTATTCCCTGACACTATCTACAAATTCATTAAAATACTGAGCACATGCTACATACCTAACTGATGCTCTACGAATTCTTTATGATGCTGATAAAAATCTAAATAGGCAGGTAATTTGTCCTGTACGAATACAAGAAGTAAATCATGGATGAGCTCTCCTTCCAAGAACCTCACAGGTTTCAATGCTAAGAGTGGATCGAGTAGGAATGTGTTCGGATCTGCTAATGCAGCTAATATGCAACGTTGCGCATCTTCTCTAGCTGCAGAAGCATTCTCTGCTGTGTATGTTCCTAGAAGTTCGACCATAACTGCAGCAGCTTGTTCCCTATCATAATAATGAAGAATCAATATAGCATGAATATGTTCTATCTCTTGTAAATAATGTAAATTGATTGTTCTTAAATCTTACCCTTGCTTGCAACTTAGGAGAACTTCATGAAGTAATCTAAGCAATTTCTGCATTTGTTCATTTGATGGTGGAAGCGACGCAAACTGTTGTTTTAATTGATCTATTCCACCATATACTGCTTTCACTTGATCCACATTACGTGCAATCTGTACTAAATGATAATAGACATGGTATTTCATTGGAGAGTCATCAGGAAGAGATTGAAACAACAACCATAATCTGGAAAATAATAAAAGTCATTTCTTTGTCAGGAATCTATAATGCTAGCAATATTTGTTTTGCTTACGCTTTTAAGCATACTAAACCGAGTTTATAGCCGGGAGCTTTTGTTAATTTTTCACAGAACGCTAATATTAAATTTTCAGCTCTTTCAGTTGGAATCTGAATAAAATAAATTTGATGAATTAATAAAAATATTAATTCACTACTATGAAATCTGTGAGTTACTTACTACTATCATGATAGACACAATGTCATTTAAAACTGTTTCTATTTCACTTTCATTCCCTTCTTTGAAACAAGCCTCACAGACGCCAATAATTTTATGTAAATCATCCTCTATACCTTTAGGAGACTTTTCTTCGCTTATTTCAGCTCCTAAACTTTTAAAATAGATCCTCAGCTCTTGAGCCTGTAGATAAATAAATGGTCATTTAAATACATTTGCACTTATCATTTAAATTAATTAATTTAATGTCAATACATTTCTTTAAGGATCATTTCCGAGATAACTTGATAACACAAGGTTTAATATAACCTATGCTTTACAGATTTCAAAGAAATTAATTGCTCTTACGATAAATTATCACGTCTTATGAATTTTTAGATATGTAATATAATGTGAATAATTGCTTACTTGGTCCTCTAAGGGCAATTCCATAAATATCGGCGGAACTTGCATTTTGATAACTATTACCACGTTTCTCCTAGAACTCTGGGACGAAGTTATCAAAAGAGACCGACGTTCGACTTTAACTTAAAGTTTGTTGTTACTCTCGAGGTGACCAACTGTGCAGAAAAGAATTCCCTTGATTTCATTTATCTAAACCAGAGCAGAGAGAAAATGCTCAGTAAGACAGAAGACAAGTGGTGGATGGTGGTGAATGAGCATGAGCATAGTAGCATACAGCGTAATTTCATTCTTGAATCATGATATCGATTTCTAAAAAATGAACGAAGATTCTAGGGAAGAAAGGATCGAAGAGATTATAAATCGAAGACTTGTAACAATGACTGATTATATCGAATGTCTTTCCAATAATTTACAACACAGCCATATTCTCGAGGATAATAGTAATATAGTTTGGTTAATTTGTGTCATCTTGTCAATTTGTTTATGCAGTTTACGTATTAACGAATCTATTTGTTACAGATGCACTCGGTTACGGTGATTTTGTACCTGTTACTGAAGATGGTGTGCCAATTAGAAAATTATTCATTAGCAACTTAGCAGAAAGGGTTTGTATACATATCCTTGCAGTATTATTACAAACTTAACGAGTATGCTCTCACTGTATGGAAATGTACTTTTCCAGACAACGTTTAGGGATCTCGAAAAATTATTTTCTAAGTATGGGAACGTAGAAAGTTGTTTCTTGCGAAGGAATCAAGGAAAAAGTAACTATGCATTTGTTACTTTTAACAGTGCAGATGCAGTCGTAAGGTAACTTGAAATCAAACAAATACGAAGATGAAATTGTAAGTAACAGTATTATGTTATTGATGACAATGATTTTTAGAGCTCTATACGAAGAGGATACTATAAGGTTGCACAATAGGAACCTAACGGTTAAGCCAGCTGATTCGTGGCATCAACCAGACAATATAGAGAATCAATATCGGAGCACAAAAGATAAGGAAGTGTGCAATGAAGAGTGCAATGAGGAATACGTACAAAGTGATATGCGTACTAGTATTCAAATATTAAATAATGACTGTTTGATACATATTTTTCTTCAGTTGCCAATTGTAGATAGAATTAGAATAGAAAGAGGTAAGCGCATTGAAAGTACTCATGAAAGGCATCATGAAATTTGTGTCAACGAAAAAAGTGCAGAGACTTAAGAGTAAACTTTGCTTTATCATTGAAGATAAATAACAATTTAGGTCCGAGCAACTTGTCAATTTTAGAATAAAGGCAGCCTTTAGCCTAAAAGAAAGATAATCTTGATATAATAATTTGATACTGGTTAATCTTTCAGACTTGGATGGTTTTCTACACAAATTTCATGTCAGGATCTTTTTTAATGCTATATAAAATATAATTCTGATTTCCCTAAGTCACATGATTTTTTAATAATTACAGTATGCAAAACATGGAGAGTATTGAGTAAGGAATCTTGGCACAGTGTGAAAGTACTAGACTTATCATCTTCAATGTGGGGCACTTTACCTGGTACAAAACATAATGAGATTAATACAAGTGCACTTCGCAAAGTATTACTGCGATGCGGCCCATATTTAAATGAAATAAATCTAACAAAACTGTATTTCCCATTGAATCCAAGCACACTGACGATAGTGAGCAAACTGTGTCCCAATTTACAAAAAATAGATGTTACCGGCCTTACCGTGACTACATCCGGTATCAATTCGTTAACTAATAATTGTCGCGATATTGTAAAATTTAGTCTCGGTCCTACCGCTCATATCTGTGATCTGGATCTACAAAAGCTATTTCAAGTAAATCGGAAGTTACGGTATTTTAGACTAGTTCATGGCAAAATATCTGGACGATGTTTGAACTATCTACCAGTAGAAACGATGGAAGAAATCATACTAAAAAGTTGTAGTTCACTCCAGGATCATTCTTTATCAAAGGTAAATTAAAATATGAATTTCAGTTCAGCTTGTTATACCATATTCCTGGACTTTAACAAATTTACACTTTTATAGGCGATTGCAAAGTTGCAGAACTTGAAATCTCTCACGATATCTAAATGTTTTAATATACCTGGCAGTGTTATACAAGCTATTGGCGCAAATTGTACGGCCTTGAAAATGCTAGATCTTTCTACTATTTCGTTTCTGATTCGATGGAGGGATATGCTACACATTGCTGAATTAATTAATCTTGAAGTTTTGAAGATTAATTCGAACTCCGCAGTTACGGACGAACTACTTGTTAATTTAGCATCGAAATGTCTGAAGCTCAAATATATAGATATTAGCGGTAAGTAAAACATAATTTTAAATACATAACTTCTATGTAATTTATATGTAAAATTTTCATGCTTGTTGCAGAGTGTGACCTTGTAAGGAGCTTTGGCGTGGCAGCTCTGGCAAGTTTACCGAAATTAGAAGTATTAATTATGAATTATTTACAATCAGTAATAGATACGGATTTGCCAGATATGTGCAATTTGAAACGGCTAGAATGTCGTGTTTGCCAATTTACAGATAAAGTTATGACCAATTTAATTGGATCTGCGCCACAATTAGAATTATTAGATCTATCAGGTTGTTGTGGAATCACAAATGAAACGTTGAAAAAAGCTGCCATTGTTACTGTCAATCGTACTAATAACACAATTTTGAAGATATTTGTTGGTGGAACTTCAGTGGACGTTAGTACATTCGACAAGGTATCACCGTTCTTGCAAATTGTCAACATCGATCTCTTTTATCGTAATATATTTAGTACACCTGACGAGACAATATGAAAATATACAAGCAATATCAACATATCTGCCCAAATCAAAATATTGTTGCTTAGAAGCTCAAATTAGAACTTATTTAATTAGGTGTTTAGTTCCCTGTATTAAACAAAGACAAATTTATATTTTCGTAAATACGTACATTTTATTTTTCAATATATTCAGATTTCTGTAAGATGATCGAGTAAATTTCAATGGGATAAATTTAGTTTTTAAATAACTACAACATTCAAACAATGAACTGATACTTTTGGCAATTGTTACGCAGAAATTTGCAACAACAGATATCTATCTTTAACAAATACCAGAAGTAGTCATCTTCACGACAGGTAAAATTCACTGTTTAGTGAATAGAACTCTTTTTCGTACATACGTATCTTACATGTCACGATAAAACTACTTTTGAACAATTTTTTTTTCGTTTACAATATCTGAACAAAGATTAAGTAATACCGTAAATAGTATTACATGTATTATTATTGGACATAGAAACATAATACGAAAGATCAGTTCTTGGGCGTCTTACGCTTAGGCACGTAAGTGGGTATGTATTACGTGCATACTCACTGTGCTGGCAAACATCACAATAGCTCTTAGCACACTCCGATATTTTTTAAGCCATATCGGGAAAAAGGCTAACATTGCATCTGCGATCATATATACTATATTAAAAAAAAGTAATGACTCTTCGAATGTAAATGATTCGGAAAAAATAATACTATGGCTATAACTTTTATACATACGTAGTCATAGTGTTTCTCGGTTAAAGAGAAAAATATAACGCATAAAGTTCACAATAATAGAAAAATGATTCTTAGATATCGTTATACTATGTACATATAAACATTTTTTATCAGCACATTACAATGGTAAGCGACTATATCTACTAAGATTGTATAATATTGAACATCTGTCTATTGTTACGGACCAAAAACCTGATTAAGACAACCAACTGAGATGAATTGTAGCAACAGAAATATTGATTCCTACATTTGTTGTGTTCTGATCGAACGTTTTGTTTCTTTTTTAATAAAGATTCGTGACATGGAAATGTTGATTTTTAAATATTTCCCTTCTTGGGGGAGTGTAACAAAGATTCCCTGTTAGCCAAGTGTCAGATTTTGTTCACTCCCTATTTATCATTCTTCAACCAAATGCTTAAACTTGCCTACAGATTTCAAGCAAGATCTGACCTATAAAGAACATATATGCAGATTGGCAGCAGGTGATGATCTGTTTGTCAGTCCATAGTTATTTGTATTTAGCTTCCATTTTGGAGACAGAAACCACGTTGTCAGAATCTTGAAGCAGAGAGACAGTCGATCCTGTGGGTTGCAAAATTTTGCTTCCACTTAGCTTCAACCACACATTGTAGCCAAAGTGGAAGCTAAATACAGCACTAACTCAGCACTAATCTGATACCGATGTGCCTACATTTTACTAACAAAGAATTGTTATTTCCCTCTAATCACTCTTTGAAATACATTGGAAGTACCAAACAGATGGTTGGACTTTTGAAAATAATTGCACAAAAAAGAGTCGATGCACAACTATACTGTATACACTGATTACTGGTTATCGTATGAACACATGGACGTGCATCAAAGTTTTGTCATCAATTGCACCTATGAAGTATAACATACCAGACCATATATTGATATATGATACAATATGATAAGTAGCTAAATATTTAATAATATCTGCATTAGTAATATGTACCATACAAAACAGATAAAATAATTAAAAAAGTATTGGTTTATCCCTTTATAATATAACTTAGAAATTTCACTTTAACTGATAATTTAATAAAATAGTATTTCAGAATTATCAGTTTCGATTATGTGTCATAATAAGATATAATTTAAAATAAATATCCAACAGTATAATTTTTATACAACTCTATTGCAACTACAATTTTATTCCAATTTCGTATTGTACATATTAATTCAGAATGAATTTTTATAAACGTCTAAGAATATTTCTTGAAATACTATTTTATTTAACTCTGATTTTAAACGATACTGACACTTCATAAAAGAAAACATTACATGGTATTTTAAAGAAACTGGAATAAAAATTTTGTTACGATCGCCTGAAAAATGTACTACGAATGTCAGGTACAAATGTTATACTAGTAACTTGTTCTCTAGTTAACACTTCTTTTTTTCGTTAAATAGAATTCCTCGTAAACCTGTAGTCCATTTATGTATGTACGTATCCTAATATCATCATAGGGAACGCAATTTGCCCATGAGTGTACAATAACGTTAAACTTATAATCATAATCGTTTATCTTACATACTTTCAACCGAGGCATAATATAAGGAACACGAAACACGGTGTGAAATGAAATAAATTTCAAGCACAGTGACGTATTTCATGCAAACATGACAATGTTAGGTTTTGTACTTATAATATTATATGTACATCGAATATGTCATTATATATTGGATCATTATCGTTGAATCTCCGACAATCGGTATCGCGACTTTAAAATCAGACAACAACGTATAATTAAAAAATAATTTAATGTCCTAATCACGAGCTTACTACTTACATAAAATATGTCGACGTACAATTAAGATCTAACATCTTACAGGTTTAATTAACTGAACAGTTATTTAGTCAGGAATAATATTTATTATATATAGACTGCGAATTTTTGTGCAAGATAAACATTTATTAGTTTAAAAAATGTATGTTAGATAAACACCTGTTTGATCATATAAACATCGAAATATCCATTTAGATTTTGATTTTTTTTTTTGTTTTACACACAGCATTTATCATTTATGCACATTCACCTTTCTTATAGTCACATAAAATCCGCAGTCTAATTATATGCATTGAATGGTACTTGTCTTAATACTATCAATGTTCTATATAGTAAATGCTATTGCTCAAACTGCAACGAATTATTGAGCAATGGGTTGATCGTAAAATATAATTAAGAGAAGGGTATAGAGAGAGATATCCTAACAAATATATGTCTGTTTTCAAAATCGCGAGATATATCTGTACCACAGATCATTGCAGTATAGAAGGGAAATTAAATTTATAAACGCCACTGTTTATACTAACTGAACGAAAAGAACTGAAAAATTGACTTAAGAGTACTGAACGCGTATATACGTAGTTAAGTATGTAAGAGTGACATTTATTCAGGACTGTACATTCGCTAAACGGGTCGGAGTAGTCGGTTGTAGGTCCATCGTGCGACATACCCAACCAGCGATGTCAACATTCTCAGATTCGGCCTTCTTTATCCACTCGTGATTCTACAAAACAAATAAAAGTATTCAGAAAAAGATAATCATTTTGTAGAAATAGATGTATAATACACATGTATGTATAAATACATACAATTAGAAAATATAAAATAAAACACGTACCATTAACGTCTTCAAATCTGCTCTCTCAGCAGGATTTTTCTTTAAACAACGATCAACAAAATCAGTAAATGTATCGCTGAAAATACCAGCAGGTAATTTTGGAGGTGGCTCATTTACAATGTAATCCAATAATTCGAATATAGCCATTGGTCTTGGACTACCAGCATCTGCGTAGAGATGATTTTGTAAATAAAGATAAAGTGATGCTACTAGAGGTATGCGAGAGTCCGAAAATGTAGGATCCGTACAAGAATATTTCTTGAGACACGAATGGATTCTCGAAAGTCCTAAGTCTCAATACTGTACAAGATTTTAATAAGAACAAATTTATAGGAACTTACTATGTCCAGGAGATTGCGTTGTTGGCGTGGAAGCATTATTTGTAGTAGCATTCTCCGCTGGCGGTTGACCTGGCGGTGTACTAAATATCGCAGCTAATGTTTTCTCATCTGGAGGTGGGATCGGATACATTCCAATCGCCATCTCTACAAGCGATAATCCTAAAGACCAGATATCGCTTTGCACAGAATAATGTGTACCTTGAAGTCTCTCCGGCTAAGAATAAAAATTTCATTTTATTGTCTTTTATAAAACAATTATTTTATTCATAATCGCACACATTTCTTCACACTCCCTTACCGACATATAACTCCTTGTTCCTACGAATGAATTAGCCATGGAATCGATTAATTGCCCCGATACACCAAAATCACATATTTTTATTTCTCCAGCGCTGTTCACTAAGATGTTGCTTGGTTTTACATCTCGATGCATGATCGCATGTTTGTCTCGTAAATAACTCAAACCTTTTAAAACCTGTAACAGAAATCAGTAAGTATAATTCAACGAGTACATAATACAATTAAAAAATGCGCTGTTCCTATAATATTTTGAAAGCCAAGTAAGCAATCGAATATAGCGGCTATGAAAAGTCATTAAAAAATTGAACTTCGAAAGGGCAGAGTTTCAGTTGTCCGAAAGTTACAGAACCAAAAATGATTCAAGGAGTAGCGAAACTAATACGACGAATACATCCAGCTTCGTTAATAGTCAAGGAGAAGAAGCTCACAGATGACGAATTATTTGATCTCCAACAGGAATTGAAGACTAATGACCATCTTATTCCTTTAGAAGAATTATACGAGAAATTAGATACCAATCCGGTTACTGGCTTAACTGAAGAACAAGTTCAGATGCTTCTACTTAAAGTAGGACCAAACACTCTGACACCTCCAAAAGTAACTCCAGAGTATATCAAATTTATAAAATGTTTGTTTCACGGATTTGCTGCTTTATTGTGGGTCTGTGCATTGTTATGCTTTATCTTGTATGGAATTAGTATGCTGACAGAAGGTACAGGTGGTGGCATAGAATGGTTGGGACTAATTATTACCGGAATCTGCGTGTTCTCAGGCATGTCAGCCTACATACAAGAATCCAAAAATATAAAGGTAAGGATATACTCTTCTGCTATTAAATTTGTTGTTATACCTCTTCGTTTTATGAATTATTAACTTTGCGCGAATAAGTAGGGATTCAAAATGTTATGTCTTACTTGTATGTATATGTGTGTAACACAGGTCATGGAATCTTTCAAAAAAATGGTACCCACATTTGCGACAGTGATACGCGGAGGCACAAAACTTCGTATAGCGACCGAAGAGATAGTGCCAGGTGATTTAGTACATATAAAGAATGGGGATAAAATACCAGCCGATATCAGGATCATCGAATGTCGTGGACTTAGGGTTGAAAATTCAAGCATTACTGGCGAAAGTGAACCGGTCGCTCGAACGAACTACCCTACGGATGATAATCCTTTAGAAAGCAGCAACGTTGCTTTCTTTTCTTCTTTCGCCGTCGACGGAGATGGAATGGGCATAGTGTTGGCCACCGGCGATCGAACGATGATCGGTCGGCTCGCCGGTCTTACGTCGCAGCTCGAAAAATCCGAAACGCCGATAGCAAGAGAAATCAATCACTTCGTTCTAATAATTACGACCGTCGCTGTAATATGTGGAATACTATTTTTAGGACTGTCGCTGCTACTCGGTACTACTATGATAAAAGCGTTTACGTATTTACTCGGTATCATAATAGCGAACATACCGGAAGTTCTACTGGTAACAGTTACCACGAGTTTAACCCTGACGGCACAAAAGATGGCACTTAAGAATTGTTTGGTGAAGAACCTGGAGGGAGTAGAAACGTTGGGCTCAACGTCTACCATTTGCTCGGACAAAACAGGAACTCTTACGCAAAACAAGATGAACGTGTCTAATTTATGGTTTGGGCAGACGAGGTATCATTTTCCGCCTGGTGAGAGATTAGGCGCCGAAAAGAATATACTGTTAGAAAAGCCAGATTTTCTACCGATACTAAAAAATGCGACTCTTTGTTCGCGCGCGGAATTTACCACGGAATCTGTTTTGCTTAAGCCAATTGACGAACGAGATGTAATTGGCGACGCTTCTGAAACAGGTATTCTTAAATTTTGCGAACACATTCATCCCACGGAGCCGTTCCGGGAACTACATCCTAAGGTTGCAGAGGTACCGTTCAGTTCTATAACAAAGTATCAGATGTCCATACACGTAGATGACGACGGATATATTATGATATTGAAAGGAGCACCCGAAGTGATTTTGGAGAATTGTACCGAGATATTAACTGCAGATGGAGAAACTAGAAAAATGACGGCAGCAGATCATTCGTTGTCTCGACGAGCTTGTGGAGAATTGGGCTATCTGGGAGAACGTGTGCTGGCCTATTGCGACCTTCACCTGCCTAGTAGCACATATGGTCCTGATTATAAATTCAACACTGATGCCCCGGAGACATATAATTTTCCCATGAAGGGTTACAGATTCGTTGGACTAATAAGTCTGATAGATCCACCTAGAGCCGCTGTGCCTGAAGCCGTAAGGAAATGTCGCACAGCTGGTATTAAAGTGATTATGGTAACTGGTGACCATCCAGTGACCGCACTGGCTGTAGCGAAGAAAGTTGGTATAATAAGCGAAGGGCATGAGACCAGATACGAGAAAAGTATATTGCAGAACAAATCCTACACCCAAATTACTGATGCCGATGATCACGCAATCATTATAACCGGTTCAGAATTGAGAAATATGAATTCCGACGAATTAGATGTCACTATAAAAACATACGAAGAAATTGTCTTTGCGAGGACATCGCCGCAACAGAAGTTACTCATAGTGGAAAGTTGCCAGAGACTGGGTGAAATCGTTGCTGTAACCGGCGACGGAGTGAATGATTCTCCGGCGTTAAGAAAAGCAGACATTGGAGTGGCAATGGGCATCACTGGTTCTGATGTAGCGAAGAATGCGGCCGACATGATACTGATGGATGATAACTTTGCATCGATTGTAACCGGGATCGAGGAAGGCAGACTAATTTTTGACAATCTTAAAAAATCTATTGTCTACACTTTGACGTCCAGCGTGCCGGAGATGTTGCCCATGTTAGCTAGCCTTTTATTCGCGATCCCGTTACCATTTATCCTTGAAATGATCCTCTGCGTAGATGTCGGAACAGATTTACTTCCAGCGATAGCGCTAGCATACGAGAAAGCAGAATCTGATATCATGCGTCGTGCACCGAGAAATCCGCAGTACGATAAGCTTGTGAACAAACGCTTGATATCAGTAGCCTATGGCCAGATTGGGATGACTCAATCATTAGCCGCGTTTTATACATTTTTCTTGATTCTTATGTTCAATGGATTTTTGCCTGATCGTTTGCTAGGATTAAGATTAGACTGGGAAAATAAATCGATTAATGATCTGCAAGACTCCTATGGTCAAACTTGGTCCTATGACACTAGAATGGATTTGTTAAATGAAGCTCGTACTGGATATTTCTTAACTATCGTTATAACTCAACTCATAGATTTGGTAATGTGTAAAACAAGAGTTAATTCAATTCTACAGCAGGGGATGGATAATTGGTTTTTAAATTTTTCTTTCATTTTTGAAGTTGTTTTAACTGGTGTTCTATTATATGTGCCTGGAACTGAAGAAATATTTAAAACTATGCCTTTAAGTTCTTATTGGTATTGGCCTTGCCTACCACTGGGTCTTTTTTTGTGGATATATGATGAGCTAAGAAGGCTATGTATACGCAAAATTCCTGGTGGGATTATAGAACGAGAAACGTATTACTAAACAGTTATTGATATCTAGAATTTATAATTACATTTAATTTAAAGCTATGTACGTCTAATTACACTTAATTGATTATTAATAATTATAAGTAGGAAGCTATAAGATTTAGACTTTAAGCATAATAGAATAGAATAGGTTCTTAATACTCACTGCTGAAGTAATTGTGCCTAATATAGGTTCTGGAATTCTACCAGCCTTTTTCAGTATTAAATCTAAGGATCCGCCATCCATATATTCCATACATATACTAATTTCTCCATCACTGTACAAAAACAAAATCTCCCGTATTTATTCTGTATCATTAATCTAATATGCAATTATTCTAGGAGTAAAAAGCTTACCTGTAGAAAGCACCATAGAATCCAACTATATGCGCAAAGTTACATTCATGAAGAACTTTTAACTCCCTAATTATTTGCTTTTTTATAGCAGGCTTAACTTCTAAATGTATTAACTGAAAAGTTATTAATGATACATATCATCTTAATAGTTTGATTAAACGAAATAAATGAAATAAGATACATACCTTTCTTGCCATTATCAGACCATACTTTTTGTGCCTTACTTTCATGACGACACCACCATTACCAGCACCGAGTTCACCAAGCTTTTCAAAATCTTCATCACACAATTCTCCAACTTTTTCTTTTTGACCAAGGAAACTCTCTAGCCTTTTCCTTTGTTCTTCATCCATTTCTAGCTCTTCTAATCTTTCTTGAATAGCATCTATACTCATCTTCCCCATAACACCACTATGTGACAAAGCAACGTTAACAATGTAATGAGAAACAAATGAAAAACAATTTCTGTCTAAGTATCTTATATGCCTTAATAACAAAAGAATAATTACTCTGGTATTACTGGTGGTTCAGAATAAATGGGTAACGGTGGTACTGGCGGCGATGGTGAAACAGCTGGGGCTGGTTCTATTGACCCAGGAGGTAGTGTCAAGTTTAGCTTGTTTTTTGACATTTGTAACAGCGCAGTTAAACAATTACACTTATCACACTACTCTCACACAAAGGTTTGGTTATTAACAAAGTTCCCCGAAAATACTATACACACGTATTCATTCGATCACTATTAAAATCTATCCCAACGAAAATATTTAACTTTTTAAACGCTACGCGCTTCGCGAATCATAGTTCATTAACAAGTATCGTTATCATTGTTAAAATTCTTGTGGGACTCGGAAAGGAGTAGTCTAAAGCAGTGGTTCCCAAACTTACGTTCCCGCAAAACTACATATAACGATATGACATATATATAATTATATATTTGGTATTGTAGGTATTTTGTATCTTTGGTATGTATGTATTAATTCAAAAATGGCGTACAGTTATAAATAATAAGACAATATTTAGCGACACATATACAGCGAAATTATACTTTCGAAATTTCAATGCATTTATCTATACTTATGCATACATGCATGTGGTATGTGAATACGCTAGAAATATTATTTATTCTGCTTGCTTTTCTTGAAAGCCCATTGTCAGGAGTAAAAATAATAAATTATTTGAAATATTCTTCCAATTTTATGAATCGAAAGTCATTGATACTTTTTATCATATTTTGATTTTAGGAGCCTGATCTTTGCTGGTAAAATAATCTTAATTTTGTTTAAAACCGGCGCTGTGCCGGGAGCACTCACACCGTGTAGCGCGTTATTTGCAATCAAATGAATTCGAGGTTTTCAACCTCAACTTCACGCATACATCAAAGCAAATGAAACACAGAATGTTTGCAATGATCATCAGTCTATAGAGAAAATTAATAATAGCCAAAATATCGTACTCGAGGGGTGGTAATTTATTTTGTAAGCAATTTATATTAAAAATATTGAATATAGTTCTATTAGAGATAAAACAAGTGGTGCTAATTTGATAATGTTGGTAGCTCGTGTTTCACAGGAAGTTTCTTTCTAGTTACACGCGTGATGCCTTTTCCTTTAAAGTCGTGCTGCTAAGAGGTACGTATGTCCTGATTATAACAGTTTCCGAATCTGTTTACATCTCTGATTTTATATCGATAAAAGTATAAAAAGTATATATTCTACAAACGTGTGACATTAAACAATCGTCTCATTGAAAAATTGTGAAGTAAACATTTGGTAACAAATGAGTAACGAATTACAAAATACGCGTGACGACAGGTTAAGTCATGACACTTCCACCGCAAGTGAACGATGCGAGATTCGTCATCAAGTTTTTGTGATTTTAGCACACAATGGGACGTTATTCTCAAGATCCGGTAAACGCTGCAAAATCGTGCAAGGCACGAGGCTCCAGCCTGCGAGTGCATTTCAAGGTAAATAAACGTCGCAATATTGAAATTTCCATGTATCTAACCTTACACTTGTCGGTGCGTGTTTACAAAAGTACATTCGCACTGAGTGTGTTCATTTATTCAATGAAACTCGTGTTTTATATTTTAGAACACACATGAAACTGCACGAGCCATTAAGGGTTTGTCTCTGCGAAGGGCGCAGAAGTATTTGAAAAACGTGATCGAACATAAGGAATGTGTTCCATTCCGGAGATTCAATGGTGGTGTTGGTAGATGTGCTCAAGCAAAACAGTTTGGCACCACACAAGGTAAGAAGTCGTTCCGCATAATTGAGAATTACAGAGCTAGTTGCGTAGAACTCTAAATAGTTGATCATAACTAGATTTTAACCATTTTAATTTGTCTCTAAAAGATTTATTATTTGGAACTTTTAAGTAATTTTTATCTAGTTGTTTTTTGTGGAAAATATAGTTAAAAGTTTTTAATTGACTTCAATTTAATCATTGTTTAAGTTATAGAAGTAGCTTATATTCTTATGTATTTTTTTACTTCATCCCAATGTGTTCATAATAATAATATTTCAATATCTTTTACTGTTGCAATCTTCCATATATTTAAATGTTTTTATTTTTCTATCATTAGGTCGTTGGCCCAAAAAGTCTGCAGAATTTTTATTGCAACTGTTGAAAAATGCTGAAAGTAATGCTGACGTCGATGGTCTGGATCTTGACCGCCTTGTAATCAACCATATTCAAGTAAACCATGCTCCGTGTTTACGCAGAAGAACGTACAGAGCTCATGGACGCATTAATCGTTAGTGTTTATGAAAATCATATAAAATGAAAGAAACTCAGTTTCCAAATCTGCAGTTTAACTAATTTCCACATATTCTTTTAGCTTACATGAGTTCGCCTTGCCACATTGAGGTGATTCTGACTGAAAAGGAAGATATTGTGGTAAAGAGCCCAGAGGAAGAACCATCGAAAAAGAAACTTAGCAAGAAGAAGCTTGCTAGACAGAAGGAAAAGATGATGAGAGACTAATTTTAAATTATAGCTGGATATTGTACTTCAAAACCTGGAAATTACACATTGTTGTATAATTTTTCTACTTCATTTTCACCCTTCTCAGTGTAACATACAGTCGTGGACAATATTAAATGAAAATGCATGCACTTCAAGAGAGAGTAGATTTTTTAATGTTGGATCAGAGTCTATACTTTTGTATGAGACATAGGCAAACTTAGTTTATCGTGTAATATGCAAAAAAATTTGCTAAAAAATTTTTATTCATTGAATCATGTATCATATATTTGCAGCTTGGAAAGTATTACCATTTTTTAGTTCTAAAATTAGGATGTACAGAGGAAAAGTAATAAAGATTGGGGCCACTTATTTAGTAATAGCCATAAAAAGAAACTGTACCAAAGGTATTAATTTGTAAAATGGCCTCAAAGGTTGCCTAACGACGTGGGTAATTGTTGATTACCGGCGCGCGTTTATGAAAGATTCTTTTACATTCATATAATGTACTTCTTTGGGATATTACCTGTCGTTCGTCCAATGGATAGGGAGGGTACTGTGACTATTCTGGGTCATTCTTTGGAGAAGAATACCACGTATCACATATTCAATATATATTTCTTTTCTGATATTTGTCTTGGAAAAGGAAAACTGATGGGGTAATAAGTGTTTGAAAAAAAAAGAAACAATTTTTCTTTAAGGAAAAATTTCCTTTCTTTTGTTGTTACACTCTTGTTCTACATATTAAATGCCTTGTATTTTACAAAGTCATAAGGGTACCCAACTCACAACATTGATGTTTGTGTTTGGAGTATGTGAACAAATGATAAAAGATACAAAAGTACATACATAGTAAAAATGTTAAAAACATCGAGAGATGAGTTGTTACTATAAATCGGTACACAAAATTCACACACGATTTGATGAACAAAACGTATTAACATATAATACTTGCAAATAGAATCTCTTACGTTTCTATGCTTTCTTATAAAGAAAATTCTGTGTAGATTCATTCACATTTATTCTTGAAAATATCTTCTACTATCTACTACAAATGTTGCTGATTACCGCTACTTCTTTTATTGCCACTCGGGCTTGATATGCAAAATAGGAATGTGAAGCTCGATTTGTGACCATTTTGTGATTTAAATACGAGCAAATGCATGGTATGTAACGTACAATGGGCTCCTCTGTGACACAGTAACTTTTACCATTTTAACAAATATGCGTACAACTGTACATTGATGTGTTCGGCCTGATTTAATTATCCAACGATGTCAGGAAAGTGGTTCCCGAGTTGTGTTTGGTAAGAATAAGCACAATAATCCTCCACCTGTCCAACAAAATTGTTATATATTAAACATTTTTTTTGTACTAAGATTGTAAAAGTTTTGAATATGTAAGACAGTTATAGATCAATTCAACAATTTTAAATCGATATTTATAACATATTTAATTTTTTTAAATATGGCCCATCTCCCTTGGAATCACCCCATGTTAAGTCACCTATTTTACGAAAGAAGTATATTTTTTTAATGTGGAATACATTAGTCGATATTTATAAAAATTTTACCAATTAAAAGGGCAGCAACGATGAAAGTTGGTGCTGGACAGTACATGTCCAAGAGTTGAGCTATTACGATGTTTCCAATGATTCCACCGAGACGTGCTGCGACCATGGAAATAGCGATTCCGGTCGCACGGAGATGCGTCGGGAATACCTCGGTTATTAGACAATCTAACGCCGCATTCCCGCAGCTTATTACCCCACTAAATATTGCCGAAACGATCAGGTTGTGGTGTTTGCTGTACACGAAGTACAATCCAATTGAACAGAGGCCCGATGAAAATGTACTAAACACTGCAAGTAACAAATATATGAAATTTATCTTAGTGGCTATCCAGTAAAGACATTATAGGTAACGTTAGAATTATATACTCGTACAATTACAAATTATGATGCAGATGAATTAAAGCAAGGTACTTACCCAAAAAGAATTTACGGCCAAGACGANCATTATAGGTAACGTTAGAATTATATACTCGTACAATTACAAATTATGCTGTTATGCAGATGAATTAAAGCAAGGTACTTACCCAAAAAGAATTTACGGCCAAGACGATCCATTCCTAAAACAGCGAGGATGTTCGCGGGTATGGCAGACGCCACGGTGATCAGAGATTCCATAAAAACGGAAGCGCCAATTTTATCCGAGCAAAAATTCTTGACGCTATGAGAACCCTTTTGGACGACGTAATTCGTCACCTGGCATATCGAAGCGATTTCACCAGGATGATCGCGATGAAACTCGTCGAAGCGATTAAACAACTCCGGGAACCACATCATGAGACCGTAATAACCGATATGGAAAGTGAAATTGATGATGATCGATATTACAGTGAAACGAAGTATCGGTGAGATAAACAGTTGTTTGCTATTATCTACTATATCAGCGAGCATTGTCTTGCATCTGTTCTTTTCGATTATATTTTTGGTTGGTTCCGGTTCTTGAAAGTCGTCCAGGATTAGTTCTTTTACCTGCACAAATATTATATACGTGCATTCGATGTAGGAATACTGTCTATGTGAAAGATGATTTAGTTAGTATAACACCGAAAATTACCGTGTAACTGTCACGTGATTTCCCAGTGTTTATGGAATAAATCCCACGGAAAATATCGAGTGCTTCTTCGTGTTTTCCGCAGGTCAAGAGGTATTTGGGTGATTCAGGGAGCAGCAGGAGCAGCCCCGCGACGATAAACGATGGAGCAGCGCAGATCAGCAGGAAGATTCGCCATGAATTGTATGTGAATGCTAAGCTCGTGATACCGATGTCATTAGGGATGATCAACCATGCTAAGCCTATGGATAAAATGAATAAAACATTTCAAATAAACGCACTCACTTTGATTTTCATTGAAAATATTTTATAAAGAATGTTTGAGCCTTCATTTTCTTACTTATTAAAATAATGGAATTTGACTATTTATAACGTTAATATATTCAGTACGTAGTTTTTATCTACTCGTACATGCATAAACTTACCAGCAACAAACAGATTCCCAAGGGTCCAGAAGGCAGCCATGAATGACAGCATTGAGCCACGCTTCGATTTCGGCTGGAATTCAGCGAAGTAGGACCAGATGACAGGTCCACTTCCTCCAAGACTATATAAATTGTAAATCTTTATCAGGTTCTATTAACCGTAAGAATTATTATACGTCAACGTCATAAACATATGATCGTTCTCTAAGAAATTTCATAAAAATGTAAGTTTATGTTCTTTTAAAAAATGTATTAGGAAATGAATGGAATTTAGAGATACGATATACATTAATTGCTAAATGAATTAAGGAATACTTACGCGGCGCCATTGAGAAAACGAAAGAACATAAATAGTTCATAAGATTGGCTGAAGCTGGAGGCAACGATGCAAAGCGCGTTCGTGAAGGAGATGGCGATAAGAACCTTCCGGCGACCCAAGGCATCCGCGACAGAGCCCCAGGCGTACGCCCCAGCCATCATGCCGATGAAGATGATGGAGTTGAGCCATCCCTTGGCTTGGGTATCGAGCTTCAAGTCACATTGTGCACTAGGTAGAATGAAGGACATGGAAATTACGTCCATCTCCTCGCTAGTGCTGACGAACCCACATACCGTGAGGAGGAAGTAGTGGAATTTGCCATAGCCTACGTAAACGGAAGTATATATCATTTTATGGATCGCATTTATGGATACACGTTTCTCGTATCACGTCCACATCAGAGAATATTCCATATTTAATTATATAGTCCACGTATTTTGAACATACACGATTCATATTAGTACGAATTTTAGTGAATCGGTTTTATTTATTGTAATTACATGAGGAACATAAATGAAAAATTACCGGTAAGTTCAATGGCCTTCTCAAAATCTGCTTTAATGAAGGATCCTTTCTCTGGATCTAGTGTCTTGCCCTTTGTTCCAATACCTGTTACAAAAAGTTAAGATCTACTTAAAAAATACTTCAATACCTTCTATACATCTAACGATAGAAAATTCAATTTTTGAAATATAAAATTTATTTCTGACGATATATCACTGAGCAAAAAGCTGCAGTGATTTAGCGAATATTCTACTTACGGGCAAGTTCGAGGTCCTTAGAGCTACAGCCGTTTAGCCGCTCGTCTTTTACATCACACTCTGGAACAAATAAAATTATTGTAAATTCCTTTAGCATTTAATTTCTGTTGTTCTCTCATTGTATAAAAGTATGGTTTTTAAGAGTTATCTGCATACTTCGAATTACATACATGCATTACAGGTGTTGCTTTCTTAAGGATACGTACTCTGATTGTGCTTTGAACCAAATTCACTCTCTACCATTCTACGATGTCGGCGCAGTTGGGTGAATCTGGCTTGGTGATAGAGTTAGATGAGAACTCTTCGTGTTCGACGATGGAATTCGTTTAGTATTAGGTTGATTTTATACTTGTGGGTAGTTGGATCTCGGCGAAGTCTTCCTGCTGAATCTGCGCTGATCTGCTGCTCGTCGGTGGGGCTCGGTTCTGCGCTCACTTGTGAGCTGAAACAGACGATGCAAAATTTTTTGTCAGAAGAGAAAAGAAACGAACTGATACAAAAAAAGCGTTGAAGGCGACAACATAGAAGTAGAAAAATATCGATATCTAGATTCAGTGTTTAAAATACTTTTTATAATAGTATACACAAAATTACTAATAAACGCATTTAACTAGCGTGAATTATTTTCTATCCTTCCGAGTTTAAGACGATGTTGCTGCATTTAATAATCAGTGTAACCTGTGATTATTTCTTGGCATGCTAAAATACTGCAATGAATATTAAGTATTTATTCGTAATTACAAAGATCAATTATTCATATGAGTGCGCAGTGAACTACTTCTCTGTAGCCAATCAAAATTA
This sequence comes from Ceratina australensis, assembly GCA_004307685.1. Taxonomy (NCBI): domain Eukaryota; kingdom Metazoa; phylum Arthropoda; class Insecta; order Hymenoptera; family Apidae; genus Ceratina; species Ceratina australensis. The sequence continues at coordinate 20,844 of SHCU01000207.1, read as the reverse complement.
CACAGACAAGATATCAATATTTAGTAGTAATTATATTTGACACTAATTACATATTTATATCTCGCGTACAAATTCTTCATGTATATTCCGACAAAGCATATGTTTTCAAGAATATTATACAGATTCGAATATTTCCTGTCAATCAATGTTACCTAATTAACACAAATTTTGTACGCTTAAACTGTATAAATATAAATGTATTGCATAAATCCTGACGATTTTACAAAGCGAATCTTGATCGGTCATTTATTTCCCAGATATCTAGGGGTTAACTAGGGCCAATTCGTAATTGTACCGATAATGATTGCAGGTTGTTACATTCTGAAAGACAACAATTTGAAGGCTTTCCAATAATGAAGACGATAATTGAGCCCGTTTGTAAAGCAATGATTTGCATGGCCGTGATTTGCATAACTGTGGAAGGTACATTTATCTCTAAAAGATTGCTGTGACGTTGGGATTACGACTGTGCACTGTTTATAATTTCTGATTAGGAATATTTCTCTAAATAAAAATTGTGACTAAATGCTTCCGCCATTTCATCGAACAGTTTTATTGCTTGAGAAATGAACGTAAGTCTAAAAATAAGCATGAATACGAGGAAATTGTAAGAGCTGCAAAGTTTAAGCTAAAAAGAATAACAAAAAAGCTTAGGCACTTAATGAAATATGAATATTTTTAAACTTCTTTTGATTCGGAGTGAAATAGGAATTTTGATTTCGCACGGGATTAAAAAGAGCGACCTTGGTTCACAGATGAGTGCACTCGTTTAGCACACAAACGAGGCGAGCTATGATAACTTTAATTGTTACACGTTCCCACAATTCTATTAGGATCGACGTAACCAGCAACGATACGTAATAGCTAGCTAGTTTTGCGCACAGTTTTCTTGCTAGTTTTTGACTGAACAAAATCTCGTAAACCTTGAATACACAGTGAGTATCGTCATGGATGAACAGATCAGAGTGTTCGTAATTTGTTTGAATTACCGTAACAGGTAATAGAACGGTAAAAAACGGCCAATCAAGCATCTGCTGAAATGGGAAAAGTTAACAGACCGCGTTCTTCTTGCGGTAAAATGCAAAAACCATGTGTTTTTAATATAGTTATAAAAAGTTCGTATTTTTCTGTTCGTGTAAATCTCATGTACTTAAACGTACAGATAATTTATTAGACATACTCTTAGTTAGGAAATTAATGTAATTTGCACAAAAATTTTCATGCGGATATTACAACATTCGTTAGCTAATTAATTAACAACAAGTAACAACAGGAAAATGTAGCGAACATAGTAATGAGAAAACAAAATTAAATATTAACTTGTCTAATAGCAAAAGATCTCTTAGGGAAATAAGTTCAATTAACATATTTGCATTTTAACTTTAACTAAAAATTTTGAAAATTCAATGAATCTAAGTAAGTTATATATATATACAACGTTTAATGATGAAAGCGTAAAAAAAAATTACATTTATCGACCGTGACAGGACTCGAACCTGCAATCTTCGGATCCGAAGTCCGACGCCTTATCCGTTAGGCCACACGGTCACTCAAGGGTAGTTTTCTGAAAATTATATTTCTATATGATAGAAAATCACACCCCCAGCATCTTCTAACATGAAAGAAATTCATAGCGTAAACGATTTAACGCTTAAGTCACGATATTAACTAACGATAATAGATCCATTATGTCAATATTATAATCTCTAAATTTGCTAATGAAACCAGAGACAGTTTTCACGCACATGTAATACAAGATTTTCGATTTCCTGAACCGAGGAAAAATAACATCTGACCACGTACACGACATGAAACGTACCATCTATGAAACAGAAACTGTATGTATGTCAGGCAGTTCGCTAAAAAGGTGTCATACATTAGTGGATAATATCGCATATGATAAAAATACATAAAAAGTCATTTCGTGTAAAAACTGGATAGATAACTGAACATCAGTTTAAGTGAAGACGTTTATAGTCTGCCAAAAGTTAAATGAAATATGGAGACACCTAGAGAAGGTATACTATTTAAACATATTCGAGACCGTTGACGCAATAGTTGCATCATGTACGTAGCACATTAGAACCCCGATTATATCGGTACACCCATTATTGGAACGCTCCATTAACCGAAGGTTCTTTCATCAAAACATTCTATTATCCGAACAATAGCCTTGAGTTATGTTACTGATGTTTTTTGTTTCACAGATTGCGTGTACGTACACAATATGGCGTAAAATTATATACAGATTAAAGTGAGCAGTAGGGTATTCTGAAAATACTAAACTATGACATCCTCTGCGTCAGATTATGGAACAACTAATTCAGCAATAAAATGAAGTTTAAGAAATACTTAAATGAAATTCTGTATCCTTTTATTCTCTTACGTCTGGCTATTACTGTTGTAGAGCCTAAAGACTCAACGAAATAATAGCGAGGAAGGCGTGTCGTAGCTTAATCTCATTCCAGAAAACGACTGAATATTAGCAAACATTAACGGACATCCTGTATCAAATTAAACGAGATCACGCGTGTCTCTTCGAAATCTTCCGCAGTCTACGTGAATCGCGATTATCCGGAAGCTTGTTCTGTTCGTTAATTTTCTCATTTGACATGCTTCACGTGTCCCAGCCCTTTTTAGCGAAGTGTCTGACACGCGTGCAGCTTTTATTCGATAGATCGTTTTATATCGTGCATGTGAGATGTGATTTTTTTAACTTTGTTACTATTTTTCTCAGTATTGATTGCAACGTAGCAGCGACACGTGTAACGAAAGCGATTCTCTTAAAGGTACAAACAATTTGCGAAGCCGCATTGAGGTCGTTGTACGGTGCGTTGTAATTAACTCCAATAGTTAAATT
>SHCU01000206.1:172043-210330 GCA_004307685.1 Ceratina australensis | reverse complement strand
ATTCCCTATTTCTTTCGTTGCTTTACACACCTGTTATAATGCATTTTTAAGTTTTTAAAATGGAAATGTCAGAAGGCAAAAAAAAAGTATATTTTCGATATGTGCTCTATATTCACCTTTCGTCATCGAAGGTACCTCGTTCCGTTTGTGATAAAAGGTGAAATAGAGCAGGTATTGAAAATTCATTCTTTTTACCACCTGAAATTACCACTTAAAAACCCTAAAAATTGATTTAAATCAATGAATATGTAAAACAATTGAAACCGATATGTGAGTAAAGCAACAAAAGAAATTACGATTGCACGTATTGGATTATCCCATACGTTTCTTTCGGACCGTGTATTAACTTCTTTTCAAAAATTGGGAAGAAACTTATGGCACAACCTGATAAAATATACAAGAGTTAAAAACGGATGCGGGGCAGAGAGCATAGAAACAAAGGAGTGCCGTTTAGCGATATTGATGGACTCACCATTTCGTCGAGGCTCTTGAGGTCGTTGGTGACTATCTGCGGCTGGGGCCCGTAAATAAGGCACGGCTCCTCCTGGTGCATGTCGGCGTACTCGTCGTCGCTCTCCTCGTTCCCCGCGTTCCCATGGGCGCCGTTCGCCGCTTTGTTCTCGGCCGCGATCTCACGATCGATCTGTCTCTCCATTTGCACGAGCATCGGCGCCAGCATGCCGAATTTGGCCCCGCGCCGCGCTACCTCCAGCAGGCACAGGATCACGTGCCGCTCGTTCTTTCGCAGGATCAGGTCGTCGGTCTCGAATAGAAGGCACTCGATGATCCCGAGGCTGTTGCGGCACCACGCGATAAAGTTCGACACGTTGTCGCGGGCGAAGAATGTGCCGGGCTTCGCGTTCGGCAGGAAGGCCACGTCGCTCAGCTGGCTCATCGGCAGAGCCAGCGAGGAGGTCATCGATCGTGTCATCGAGATCTTACGCGCCTGCCGCCGGGCGACGTACTCCGACGCTGATTTCCTAACATTGTTCGCGTGCTGCAACAGAAAATAATAAATCAGTAAATATCTCAAGAGTGGTTATTCATTTTTAACCCTCTATGGGTCCATGTAACTTTCACATTCTAATTTATCATTATTTTACCAATCTTTATACATAGTCCAGTTCTACTTTATACATACCAGTCTTTATAAAGTGTAAACATTATAGGTCGTTGTTATCTGAGAGTCGCATAGTAAATATATTGCAATAAAATTGTTTAAACGGAACAGTTTTTTTTCATCTGCATATGTAAGTTTATAATTGCTGATTTTTCGTTCCCTTAATTTCTTGCGATTTAAAATAAAAATTCGGCCCGTAGGGGGTTGATTCATTTATCAAATTTAAATTGTCACGAATTAAATATATAGTAGTTCGAATCCCTAGGAATCCCGCTGTTGGAAGCACACGTACTGCGCAGAATTCTAGCTATACCTGTAATACCGTTTCGCACGACTGACATTCACCGGCAGGAACGTTCGCTGATTAAAGAGTCAAACAGACACCAGATAGCATCTTAACACCCGCTAATACTAATTGTTCCATTAATAACACCGGTGACCCCGGGTTTACCGCGCACGGCGAAACGATAAACGGAGCTCTACGACTCCGCCGCGATTTATGTACTTTTATGCCGCGCTACCAGCTGCTTAAGTAACCAGCTGATAATTGGATATATCTCGCGGATGATGTAAATGAGCTTGCAGCGTAACGACTACGCCTAATAACAGGTTTCGCCGCCTGCTCCGACGTTTCACGGCACCCCGTCGACCTGCTGGTCCCCTTTACAACATTTTTCTATCTCGCTCGATTAATTAGGAAGGTATATATGAAGTCGTCGTGAATCACGATGACCTCGTAATCGAGAATTATGCTCGGGACACGGTTATAGAGTAGCGTGCATGCGATTCTCGGTATCGATGCTACGCTGGGAATAAGGGCGGCTATTGTTTCTCAGTATACACAGTTTTCTTTCCTCGATTGAACCGAAAGGGAAATTGGAGTTGATCGAAAGTGAAGCGCGCGATTAAAACTTCGGGAGATCGGCAGACATTCGGGATAGTGACTCAGTTTAAATATTGAACTTAACCCTCTGGCAAAGATCATAGTCCACTTGAATGAACGAGTGTCGCGTTTCCCGTCCTCGATCCAGCTTCGCTCGAAAAAAAAGTTTCGCCAGAAAGGTCAACAGCGGCCATATAAAATATCCAGTATCGGCAGAGATTTCCATTAACGCCTGTCAGCTAGAGTAACATTATACTTCGTCCACAATGAAACGACACTTTTCTCCACCCGTGCGGTTTCCAGACACTCGATTGTTCTCGGTACAAACAGTTTGTAGGATAATAGCAGATTTCGATTGAAAATTAAAAAAAAAATGCATGTCACGTTTTTCTATAAACGCGATGTGTAAAAGCAAACGAGATCGCAACGTTATGTAATTGAATCGTTGCAAAACTCAATTAAACGGTAGCGGTCGTTTTCCGTGGGCCTCGCGCCGCGTATCTGCCGTAGTTAATCCGACTACAACCGACTTGATAAAGCAGTTAAAGAGGTCAGCCGTGGCAGACGCTGATCGATTGTTCCGTAATTCTTCATTTCCTGCCTCGATACGCTACCGTGAATTTCAATAATCCAACGGCTATAGAGCACCGGCCGTCTGCAACTCTTTCCCCGAACTAATTTAACAATTCTTTGTTCTACGGAACAACACAGCAGCTATTTGTAGTTTCTGAAATAGCTATCAGTTAGCTAGAAGTCCCGAGTGAAATTGGGACGTAACTGGTTCCTCGGTTAATTTCCGTTCGAAATCTCCGAAATCGATGACACGGAATCGATTCATTAACCCACTTTACTCGTTTTAGAAATCAACTCGTTTTCGCTAAAAACTCTCTAAAATATTAAATTCGTAAGCTGATATTAATGTCGTGGTGAAAGCTAACCGTGAACGCGATCGAAAAATAGAATCGATTTCTATGGGAGCGTGACAAAAACGATTGTGCCCACTCTCAGATGTCTGCGTGTGTTATAAGGCGAGCCAAACGGAGGCCGTCGACGCGTTCGCCTAATCTCTGAATTATCCCCCTAGGGAGACGTCGACCGGATGCTGTTAGATAGAATTTTTACGAGTGTCGGTCTCCGCATACCATCCTTACCTTATGGGCTCCACATGCGGGAAGATACGGGCCCTTCGCCGTCTCGATCCCCTTGCCCTAAATTCCCGTTACCACTTTATAAATTATTATTCATTCGCGAATACACGAGACCGAGAACTATTGATACTTTTGTAGACGGCAATCTTCTTTTACCACAAATCCTAATAGAGCTCATGATTTCTGTAACTGAAAGACATTTGATACAGAAGCATCGCGTCCCCACGGCGAAGTAAAATAAATAAACGCGCCTCGTTTACGGTTTTCTTCATGGGATCACGGTCCCCTCTCGCTCCGCTGTAATTTACCGCTGTTGAATGTGCAGCAGCCATTTTCATTAAGCGTATTTGCCGACGGTAGACGACACCAGGCCGCACATCCTGCCCCGTCAAACTCTCATCTGGCGGGCACATTACCATAACTGTGCGCGCGGCCCAGTGACTCTCATTTCCAACCCCTTTCGCCGGTTTTCCACGACGTATGTAATTGCCACTTTCGGCACGCCCGATCCTTCGCCAAACCTCCCGGTTTATCAAGAGCGTTTCACGGTAGGGTGACACGATCACGAGTACCCTGGAGGTATACCTCAGGTGGAACGATACCAGAAACTTGGCCGCAACTTTCGCGAGATTTATGCAAAGCGTCGTGAATCATCCTCAGGAAGTGGACGTGCGCAATTACGCTAGAGCACAGTATACTGTGTAACCGTAATTGAGCCGCGTTTTCGCATGGGAAACCGGGGGAACCGGAAAGGATAAGTTTTTACGCTCGGTGAAAAGAGGAAACGCTCGGGGTGCTCGATAGAGAGAATAGAAAACGTCTGCTTTTTAACTCGGTCTACCGTGCGAAGGAGTTTCCCTCTCCGAAATTACAGGCTCTATGCTTTCACGCTCCGGACCCGTGCTTATTAAGCGTTTTCGACCGATTCCTGCGGACGAACTTGCGTTTCCCTTTCACTTCGCTCCACGTAGTCGTTACACTGTCTGCTGCTCTACTGCAGTTATCAAAAATGCACTTCCTACATTGTGTCACGATATCATTGTGTAGAAACTGTCAATTAAAAAATATGGCCAGAAATTAAACGTTATTGGAACTGAACCTAAGGTCTACTTAATTTTGTCGCAAGCAGTTGACGGCATCAGCTTCAGATTCTCAGGGATATATAATGCACTTCCTACATTGTGTCACGATATCATCGTGTAGAAACTGTCGATTAAAAAATATGGCCAGAAATTAAACGTTATTGGAACTGAACCTAAGTTCTACTTAATTTTGTCGCAAGCAGCTGACGGCATCAGCTTCAAATTCTCAGGGATATATATTTCGTATCGAGGGATATTTTTTGTTGAATTCCAGAAAAACGAGTATACGCGCAACATCGGTTTCTCGAAGGTATAGTTATCTCGTTACGCTAATCCAACAAGAGGCCACAGATACGCTATCTCCGACATACATATGTATAGAAGGTACGTAGTCATTAATTACGACGCAGATTATTTAGCCGTGGCAATTGTACCGGTCAATTACTTAATAGCCAACGAGAGCCGATGTCGATTACCCCTCGTGACAGGCCGACACACGCGGTGGGAAAACTGCCTTCGACTAGTCGTAACGCACCAGCGATATATTAGAGCGAAACCAATACCGCCGGTAAATAGATATTTATGACGGGGCTGCGTGCCTCGATTCATCTCGGACTCACCCGATAATTAAGTTAGCAAGCCTACAGACTTATACTTGCAAATATTTCTATTAATCGGTCAATTAAGAATGGAATGTACCGATCGATCCGAGAGAGATGAATAATTTTGCGATGCAAAAAAGACAACAGGCGAATTCTTTCGGACTTTCCCTGTTAGAAACGTTTGCTTTTCCTTTACCGATTCGCTAATTCGAAATACAAACAGCAATTAGATTTTAATTACGAGTATGAAAGTCAGGTGATAAATAAGTTATTAATTTGACGGTCTGCTGATTAAACCTGCTCAAAATATGATTTCCAGCTGTAGTATCTCGTTTCACTTTCGCGTGCAACGACCACTTTTATAGCTAATCCGTCTCGACGGTTTTAAAACCGAGTGCCGTCGTCCCCACGATTTCAACAGTGTTGTGACACGAATCGATTGCCACGTTTAATCGACAGATAACGTGACTCCTCGTTTTGTATCAATGTTTTGCTGCTCGACGCGAATAAATTCATAAAATCTGCGATCTGGTTCGCTCTAGGGGCCAGGATGGTGTACTTTGTTTAATTCCTATGTTATTATGTCCGGATAAAAATTGCTGCACGGATCAGAGTGATTAATCTTAATTACCGGACCATAACGAAGATTGATAATAAACAACTGTTGAAAGATCAAACGCGGCAGTACGTCTACCGGGCAATTGCTCCTTGTATTAATTAAAATTCCTTCTCGTGCGCTGGGTAGCCTCCATCTAACGCACTAACCCGGGTAGATTAATCTTGTTACCCCAGGAAAAATGTTTACAACCACGGGAGAATGATATTTCAATTGAGCCAATGTGTGTACGTAGATTTTCAAATCCGAGACACGTTCCCGCGATACCAGTCGAGAAAAGTTAGTGTCACCAGGTTTTACAGCGTTTTTATAGCTACCCAATTCCCCACGTGGATCACCCCTTCGGGGACGGAACGATTTGTTGTCGGCTGGTCCAGCCACCGGGACAAACATTTTTTCGAACGAATACCGAAAATAAACAGACGGTCGTCCTACCATCCGGTTTTTTTCGGTCTAAATATACCGATTCTTCCCCCGCGTTCATAAAGGGACCGCGTTGGAAAAACAACCGACGGAAATAGAACGGGGACCCTACTGTCTAGGACTCCTCCGAGGATTTACATATCTTTGCCCCGTCCCTTTGTCCTATTGTAAAGTCGGTTTCGTTAACCGACGGCGAAGTTCAATTGACAAAAGATTCTCAGAGTTAACAAATGACTCTAAAGAGAGACAACATTTCTACTTGGTATAATTGTAAGAGTTAAAAAAAAAACGTGGCTTGCTTTCGAATTTCTGTCGCGACGTTGAAATAAAATAAAGAAGATCCACGGTTGAGTACCCTCATTATACGAGCCATGAATAATCCGACTTTACATTGTACCCGAAATGCTCTCGTTACTATTCAACAAATTCGACCGTAAACTCCGCGCAGGGGTGATAGAAGCTGGCAGGTATATCTCGATTAGATTCGACCTTGCCGATCGGAAAAATGGCCGGCCTTCCGAGAAGGATAATAATCAGCCGGGCAAGGACGTCCACGGCCTGGATGTCCCTCTTATATGTAAATGTATGCAAAACGCTCGGGATATGCTCGCGAAACAAGAGATCCGGGGGCAGAGATAACCGAGGCAACGCGTGTCAGAATGCGTCTCCTGAATCGTCAACAATTACGTGTCTCTGTTACGCGATTTCTCTGACTTCGTGTTTCGCCAATCTCGTACCCCGGTTTCTTTCCATTAAAAACGCGCGTCGAATTTCGATGAACGAAACGTCTATCACATTATCGATTCCATAAATAAATTCGAGAGAAATTGCATGAAATTAAAAGGACCTTGATCGAGCCGAAAATAGCCGCGAGATAATGGGTGCAATTTAAGCGGATAGATTTATTAGGTTGATGCCCGAAAACCGAGCGACGACCCGTTTACCCTTTTCCCCGCGAGCGTGACACAATTAATTTACATGATCGGGTAAGGACAAGCGTCGTTTAATCCCAATTACGGCGCGTCGGAGTTTCTTCCACTAGGCTAATTGGTAAAAAATCATCTTCGTACTGGCTCGCAGGAAAGCGATTCTTGGAAGCTTGGGAAAAAGGGGGACACGGTTGACGCGCGTAAGTAGCCAGCCGATAGACCTCGATCGAGAGGACGCCGTAAATTCTAATTCACCGCGAGCCCGAGGAGGAGCAGGAGGAAGAGACAAGGAAAAGCAGACGTCGACAATTGCGGTTAATTAATCTACGCGCCGGACAGTGTCTAGAAATTTTAGCGATTACACTTTTTATTACCGGTCTGCCAGCTTTCACCAATAGAATTTCAGTAGCTGAATCGCAGACCCTCTCAATTTTCCAACGGACGTATCGAAGATTAATATTATTTATCCCTGAAATATCGCGACAAGGAGTTTGCCGCTTATGAATGCATCAGGCTCCGGCGATAAGTCAATACTCAATTTTATCTTGACATTGCAACGGGTATAAAAAGCTATGCAGGGGTTGTAAGCGTGGCCCACGAGCGAGAGTCCGCGGCGTATAGCTAGGAAACGAACGCTTGTACGGTATCGTGGCTCGTTATTAGCGTCGGTCGTCGTTATAAATTCATGCCAGAGAAATATTTAGAGTAGGCAGCCGCGATAAAGGGGCAGACAGAGGGGAAGGGGAGAGGGAATCGGGTCGGTCTACATCGGCTGCGCGCCCCCGTTGCGCCGGCAAAGGATTATACCAGACCCTTCCTTCTCTCTCTCGTAAGCCGCGTGGAATTTCCGATCCGCGAGGCCTGCGAGCCACCTTTTGCGACCACGTAGACTTTACGAGCCGTGACGAGAGCCCAAGGTGGGTATGGAAAAGGGAAGGGCGCGGTACGAGTAATAAGGTACGAGCCGAGGACCGCGATAAGGACCCCCGGTGCTCTGGATATGGCTCGTTCTCTTCCCCGGCTGACACAATTTTTACGCTCTCAATAAGGACGAGCCACCTGGATTTCTATCCGCTCACCGTTTCCCCTATCAAACGCCAGTGCAGAAAAAAACGATCCTCCAGAATTTTGCATTATCGTATCAGTCACTATGAAAAATGTAAAACCGATTAACCCTTTGCAATCAAGAGGTGACTCTCAGTCACCATCTGTTTTATAAAATAGTTGTTATATAAGTAAATAATTATTTCTTCAATATATTATTGACTGAAATAAACCTAGTTATTATAAAATTCATATATACATTAGTTTAAAAAATGTCGAAAGAAACATTATTAATCACTTCAATACATTAATTTGCATGTAACAAGTTCACGAAATATTTGTGGAAAAATTCTTCGAGTGCAAAGGGTTAATACATGAATTCCCGTATCAATCATTCAATTACTGAAAAATATTGTATGTGTTATAACATTTAAGATCGGCAATGGCGCGAAAGGGGTTAGGCGCGATCCAAAACGGAGTCCTCGTAGATGAGTGAAAGTCAGAGCAATGCCGACACGCGAGAAACTGCTCCATGGGCGTTGAACGCGCGGCGTCGCATACGACCAGGGGATACATACATATGTATGTATTTATACAAGCCGTGTTCTTTCGACACGCAGCGTCAGCTTCCGATGGGCTCGAGTTTCAGGTTCGGGATTTAGTTTGACAGTCCCGTAGCCGGACACCAGCGCTCGAGCGCTTCGATTGTCCGCTTCGATTAACTCGCGCACCGTTGCCCAACGGTAATTAGCTGTCCGCCGATTTTACGCGAACTCGACCGATTCGTGGGAGTCTCGTTTTTAACTTTTCTCATTACCGTAAAAACATATAACGTAAAAGTACTATTAAAAATTATCTGACTACTATTTTATGGTACGTACATTGTACGGGACATTGCGTCAAATATCGAGTTAAGCAAGATAGATTATTTTTTTAAATTGTAATTGATAGCGCGTGAGGCAAACGGGTTAACGTTATAATTGGATACTCTTTATCGGTTTGAAAGAATTCATCTAATATCATGTTTTGTAAAGCGGGATATTTTGTAAACGCTCACGGTTGTCTCATGCCCTTATCCGAAGCTTTCAATCAGCGATAGAAAAGCTATCGAGCCATTCATCTTAACCACAGACCGGTGGTAACAGCTCCCGGGACAAGCCGAGAAACATCTGAAAACTAACAGCCGGGACAACACGATCTAACCCAAAGATACAACCGGTATCAACCGTTAGAAACGTTTCGACGTCGCTCCGCTGGTATATGTATACCGAACGCGTGTCGTTAAACTAGTCCCGGGCCGGACTATAAACCGAGCGAACTTATACGCGGCATTACGAACCGCAACGACCAGTTATTTTCGCCCGATGCAAATTCGCCTTTTATCTCGATTGGAAATTCCGCGGGAATTTATCGAAGGGGATTCCTGCGTTGCAACCCTTTCTATTAAACATTTTACACGCCCGTTCGCACGTCCGACCGCGGCACGTGTATCAAAACGTTGCGACAGTTAATAATAATTCCAGGGCAGTCGCTCATTTTTTCCCGGAGCTTTTCGCGCCTGGCTAATGATCGCTTCCAATGCTCGCGACGACATTCTTCCCCTTCGAGAACTCGTTTTCAGAGAGCACGCATTCTCGCCGATGTTAAACGACAGATTCATTTGACCGAGCTATTCCACAGAGAAATCGTGGCCATTCGTTTAATCGCGATATCTGCTCGACTGTACGCCGACGAACCCTTAACACTTTACATCTTCCCGTTCAAAAAAAAAAGAAAAGAGAAGCTCGTTTCTTTCGGCTCGCGATCATTCTCACTGCAATTTCCTCTACGCGCGCGACTTAATTCGTAATTCAACCGGCGTTGAAGCAACAGCTTCCGGTGGACGTCACACACGCATCCTCCTTCCTCTGTGTTTCGCTTCACCGAACGTACGTGCCTCTTTTTAACGCGTGTGTTCTCGTTGCACGCGTCGTTTTCACGTTACTCACGCGCGGAATTTTTAAGAAGCTTCTCGGAAACAAGCTACCTTCGTGAAGTCGTGCTAGGTAGTTCGGCCAAAAATAAATTTGACCTGCTAAGGTACCTGTATTAATTGTTAGGTACTATTACTTAAAGATAGGGTAAGATCCTTCGAAATTACTGACAGTTGTGTACAAATGTATTAAGCGTCCCACGTTGAAACTCCCTGTGTTTACCGTTAATATTTCTGGTGTACAAGCATTTATACCGGTCCCATACTTATTACAATAGCCGAACACACCCTATTCCGTGGAAATTACTCTTTGAACAAAATCTCCCTATAACAATTTTATCATACGCTCCCTCCGACTCGTACAATGTACAAAACAACTTAATGACCGGAAAGAGCACGGCAATAAAATAGAATTGCCGCGTAATAGAATTCTGGCTGAGCCCGAGCAAACAAATATTTAAAGCCGGGTATTGAAGTCGCACCGTTATTCGGGTTATTAAAAGGGTTTTTATGATCCGTTAATCGCTAACGCAGGTAGACTACTTACTTTGCAAAGAGCGACGCCAGTGTCCAGCCTGTCCATAAAATTGTCAACGTTGATTCTTAGCTCCGGGTAGAGAGCGTTCAACCATTCGGCCAGGTCCTCTTTCATCGCGATCAGATACTCCTCCGAGGACTTGAAAGGCCTGTAAGACCTCGCTTCTAACAGCACCGACATATTGGGATGGATATCTGAAACCATTCGGAATCCAACAATTAGACGAAGTCGATACAGATCTCTCGCGATGTACCATTAGGCGTATCGCAGATCTTACGAAATGCATAATTATATGACGTTCGGATGAAGTATATTATTTGCGGGTAGAAATTTAAACGATGAATGAAAACGGTGGAAACTGGTTGGTTAAGTGAATTAGATAGGCTCGCGGATAAGGCACATTGTTTCTGGTGAATTGAAATTTATATCGCGTTCGGTTACTAAAGTAAGTGCTCAAGCGCCGCTCGATTGCACATTATTAGAATCTTTCTACCAGCCGTTTAATTCATTTCGGTTTTATTTATAGATCGAGTGGGTGAACGTGTTACGATCGGTTTATAGGCTGGGTTCAGGTATCTTTACGATCTTAAGAAAATTATTGGCTAGGCGAAACCGTTCCTCCTCCTCCTCCTCCTCGTTCACAATTGGCCGTAATTTGCAATTAAGATTTCGAACGGCCGGACGATCGAACATCAAACGAATTGAACGGCGCGAAACGAGTTGCGGACAATAAAATTGCGAGGGATTTGCGAGACAATGCACGGGGATTCTCCCCCCGAGAGTAAAACCGGTTAAAACCACCCCAGAGAACGCTGCTGCCCCGTGCACTATGTATCCGAGGCCCGTGCCATATCACGTTCCCAACTCTTCTGCGGCCACCCTCCTCATAAATCTGCATTGCGCTCATAAAAGGATGATTCCCGATCGAATGGACTCCGCTCTAACGTTTTTGCTACCCCCCTTGGTCGAATATTCGGCAAGGGGTTGAATACGACGGGCCGGCCGTCCTTTTATTCCGCGGTACGTTAGTGAAACGAGATCCTTCCTTTTGTCAGTAGTTTTGTTATACGATACGGGCTCCGGTTTTATCGCTGGTTCAATAGTTAAAGAGCAGTTCGACGGCGACCAAGTTTATCGTCCAGTTCAGCTAGTTTAGTTAAAGTCGATTCAGTTCACCGGTTTCATATTTCCAATAAACCAGCATCAGAAATATCTATTTAGGAATTCAGTCGACTAATTTTGTATCGGTCTCACCGGGATCATAATTTATATCCAGCCGAAGGATGCCGAAGGTCCCGAGGTAGGGAAGGGACGTGGAAAAATTCGCTAACAATGAGAATCAAACGCGTACGTTGCTCGCCAGCCACCATCGGGTCGGGTAAAAATCGACGAAGGGCACGCGACACGAACAAAGGCGAGAGTCCGAGAAAGGGCAAGACGCAGGACAAAAGGCACGGTATCGTATAAGCCGAGGTCGGAGGTTTTATATCGGCTCGGTTTCCTTACGTCCTTTATTTCAAAGCACTATAATACTCGGAATTCAATTGAAATCGTTCGACGGAATCAATTAAAAAAATTGATAGGGTATATGAAACGCGATTCTTTTAAGACCTCTCAGTTTTCTTAACGCACGGTCATTGTGGATATTGGCAAAAGGTGAGTGTTAAAATGTCAGCCCGTTTCCCTGGGTTCTGATTTACTCCTCGTTTAAGCTCCCGGCACGGGACCCCGTGCAGCCTCACGTGCTACAGGTGCCTCCTTCTTAAATGGCAAACTTTATCTCTTCCTTGTTCAGTGAAAACGTTGCCATTTTCCGCGTTCTGTCCTCGTGAATGAATTCTCTCGCATGATTTACACCCTCCGAGAGATCGCACCCTTTGTCCGCTAGATCGGTGATAAAAATACGTAGATAGAAAAGCTTTTCATATATATATATTTCGAGTCTTGTCAACCGAAACTTTCTCGAAGTTTATTAACAACGAAATTGCGGGGAACGAGGCGAGATGTTTCGACGCGTTTACTGCTCGTAAAACGGCGTAGAAGATTTCTCTGAAAGCCGCGGCAGCTGGTGGTAGGCTTGGAAAATTTTCGATCCTAGAAGACGGAAGTGTATCGGGGACTGTAAAACGAGGCATGCTCGTTTTCATACACCTACCTACCCGGGGGATCGGCAACACTTTCACAAGTTCTGGCACAAACGCGATCCCTATCGTTTCGCGATAAACTCGAATCGATTTATGTCCCCGTGCGTTCCCTGTGACCACTTTCATTCGCGATGACGCAAAGCGAAAAAAATTAATCCACGTAACAGAAATTCCTTTTCTATTTCTCACGAGTTGTAAACAAATTCTCTAATTACACGCGTTCCTTTGTATGCACAAACGACCAGATAAGAGGTTCAGGATCAAAGCTGGGGGCTAATTAATCTTCCTCAATTACCTCGGACCCTCGTTTTCATTCATAATGCTCGGCTCATTCATACGTTCGTTTGTACGATTCCAATTAACCTCGTTCCAGGAGAAGCGAATTCTCGTGGGGCGGAAACAATGAAACCGATCTACTTACGCCGTCTGTCCTCCTGCCTCATCGTTCTCCTCACTGGCGATATCATTCGGTGAATTTGAAATCGACGCGGAATAATATGAGTTCGTCAACGCGCGGAACGGGTAGGAGTTAAAGTTTAAAAACTCGGTAACTAGCAAAACGGAGAAGGGCTCGGTACACTGTTCTCCCATTTTCTGTTCGCATCTACTCGTCCACTCGAGCCGAGTGCGCACACACTCGACGACTCTTACACGGGCTCTGTCCCCGTGTCCGCGTAGCGCATCGCCGCGCGATATACCGTTACACAGAGCTTAAGTACGGCTTTAAAGTACGTTCACGTAGGTAAACTTACGAACCCGGGAGCCTCTCTTTCATGCCCTGCCGAGAAGGAGGGCCACGCACCTTTTCATATACCCGTCCCTTTCGCGCCGCGTTCGATGGAATAATAAAAACCCTACGGCTACGGGGTAATCCCTTCCTTCTTTGCCCGTAGCTTCCGCCAGATAACCGGTGAACACTTTCGTGTAAATTCCTCCGGTTTATCTGTCGAGATTAACCGAATCGGTGGGTTTACTCTCGCAGATAAAAAAATTACGTAAAAGTTACATAAAAAAATGATGTAAGAATTTGAAATAAAAATTAGAGCTGTCCGCTATTAATAATAAACCAGCGTCGGCCGGTTCAATTAATCATGTCGAAGCGAACAGACTCGGGTTTTCCTAATCGCTTTCGCGGATTCAATAACGGCATAAACTACGATAAGCCGAATCGATAATTTTCACGGAATTAACGATCATTTGCTCTTTTAACGATCAATTAAATGTCAACTGGATCGTAGTTTTTGCCACCTTTTTCCCCGCCGGTATCCGCGATTCCGCATAATTAGCCGCGATTTACGTAATACCCTTGCCCGACGCGATAATTATCGTCCGCGATCGTTTGGTGTCATAAACGGAAAGCTAACACCGAGTTAAGTAGAAATGTAATTTAATCCTCTAACTGGAAATTGATTGTAAACGATGACTAGGCTCAGGCTTTCCGCGTCGATTTAAAAACCGATTGTACACAGAATTTCTCTAGTTCTCTCTGAGGACAACAGGATTTTTTCGTTCAAGGAACGCACGATATCGACCCCTTTCCATCTTCGTGTCCAGCGTGCATTTCAAATCTCCCCCTCGATAATACGCGAGTGATTTACCGGGTCTGCCCGCGTAAAACAGTCTCGCGATTTTCCAAGAAATCCGATACTTCATGCGGCTTATCTCGCAGGTTGCACCCACGCGTGGGACATGACAATCCCGGCAGCGGAACTTGTGTTAAATGCTCTCGAAAGCAGGTATCGCGAAGAGTTATCCGTTGCCAATAAACTCGCATATTTCCCGGGTGATAAAAGATGAGCGAGCGATTATCAGCGCGCGGAATTACATAAAAAATGATTGGAACGACACTCGATTCTTATCGATAACTGTTTAAACCCGCGTAAATGGTACTTGGCGAAACGCGATATATGTTTACTTAATGGGCATTTGGTAGGAAACGAACGGCCAATTGTACAGAGCTAATAACCATATTCCATAACGAAATGGAAACGAGCCAACGGGAATAAAAAGTGTCCGGGTGGCCGGCCGTGTCGTAACACGCGGAGAGTAACGATTTCATTCATTCGCGACGAGGAAAATGAACCTGTTTCGACTCGTGCACGCGCCTCGCCGGCATGCGCCGCGAATGCAAATCGCCGTAAGGCTCGCTCTCGAAATGCCTGCATCATAATGCCGTGGAACACGGTTCCACGGGGATAAGGGATATCTCCGGGCCCGATAACGTCCGAAACGTTTCTGGGCTCGTTTGTCACGCACCGATCACACGCAAGCTATCCAATAAATCACAATTATTACGTGTAACATTTATTCCGCATATTTATCGTCGGTTAATGATATAAAAAAAGAGACTGATAATAAAGATCGCGTTGAAGACGAAAAAGCAATGTGGTTTTTCGTTAAAATAAAAATTTATCAGTTTGATAATCGTAAGTCGGATTTACCGACGGTCTGCATCGTGGTAACGAGCCTGTTAGGATTCAATTGTCCTCGGCTGAGACAATTACAAGTCGTGTAAATTGCAAAGCAGCGACAAGTGCAATTTGCGAGCGCGAATTCCGGGCGAGTTATCGCCGGCCGAGAATAGTTCTCGCTCTCGCGAATCGGATTATGCAAAAGTTGTCCTTATTCTTAACGACCGGCCGCGGCTTAGATCCTTATCGATCCGGCGACTCCGTTTTCATTGAGGGATCGGGCTTCGGATAAAAGTACGCGGAATCGTACGTTCGATCTTAACGACTCTGTCAGAACCGAGCAACTCCCCTCTGTGAGAATGACTCCTAATTCGATTAAAACGTGTCGCACGCTTGTGTAACCGTTTCGGAGTATCCTGCTCGCAACAATTTATCATGTCGCAACAGGCTAATACAATATTCTACTGAAATTTTATTTCACTTCAAAAATTCGTTCGTTTATCTAGAAAATCTCATACCGCGTCGGGAACGTTGACCAGAACATTGCTCGTTACAACAGGCCGTGTCGCAATAGACTGAAGAACAATATTCTCTAAACTTTTATCGTATTTCTAAAATCCACTATTTACAGACAGGGACGTTTATCTATAGAATCTCAAGTTGCTACAAGAATGCTATTCCTGAAGTTCTACATCTGTTTTTATAGAAGTATCACCGCAAAGCCATCAATCGCTGACGGGAGAGAGGGGGAGCAAGATGTAAAATAGAAAGGCGTTCGACAGCTTGAAATCGGTGATAAAAATTCGCCCATGTAAAATGTTAAAATATTCCGGCGACACGATAAGAGAGCGTGTCGGATCGGGATGATTGATCGAACGAGACCGGTAAACAAATACGAATTTAGCCACGCGACTATATGGAATCTGTTATCTGCGCGTACGCACCGGATACCGAACTTTTTACCTGGATAATGTCGCTAGAGAGATTTTCGCTATAAATTATTCGCGATGATAAATATTAAGAGACTCGACGACGGCCAACAGATTTACAGCTGCCACGATCTGATCGAGCCAACGATATTTCATCATTCGTCAATTTCAGCGTTTGTAGGAGTACAATTTCTAATCAGGCTTAAAACTGATATCAATCAGTCGCAAATCGAAGACGGTGAGCCTAGGTTCAAAAACCTGTAACGCGACCCTCGACCTCGACAAAGAAACGGGAAGGCAGTAACATTCTTTCCTGACAAATGCTAGCAAAAAGAAGACGAAGAGGCGAGCGAGCGGCGCGGAGGAGCCTGAAAATAGTTTACCTCGCGACGAGGGGGCACGCGTAGAATTCGCTCCGAGAGGAACGCGCGCAGCACACGCGCCTCGACGCGCTCCGCACGAAACTGACCGGCAGAAAATCTTGTGAATGAACGGGCTTCTCCCATTCACTTTTAAACCGGCCGCTGCCGCGCACTCGCCATTCCAACCGAGTTGCCCCCTGCTGCTGGAGCCAAGCCTCGAGCACCTCTTCGGATTAACACGTCCCCTACTTTTTGCATCTTAAACGGGACTCTCGCTCTTAACGCCCTTAAAAGATAGGACCTAAAAAACAAAATATGTAAACCGCCGACTCTTTCATTCGCACTTGAACGTTTAATTTCAACGATTCACGCACGAGCTGCTCGTCATTTTCTGTATCGAATATTTTTTTCCAAACAGCTCGAATCCGATGAGATTTGAGTTGATGGGATTACGCGTTACCCGGTGCTCGCAACTTTCCCCTGTGGCCGCGCAAATATTTTCATCGCCATTGTTTACGCGCGCGCTCGGTTGCCTACTAGTTTTCTTAACCGCCTTATTTGCATTCCCGGAACCCGTGTATCAAGACATAATATGCAAATTTCCCCCGGCCGTAGCATCCATCTTCGCGGATCCGGCGCCTTCTTTATTCTTATTATCGCTATTTATTCGAATTTTCACTCTCCGTTTCCATTAATCTCTTCCGCTTTCTCTATTGTCCACCGGGCTAATCCGGCGACAATCTTTCCGCGCGAATACATTATTGTTCGGGTAACAATAACCCGGGGAACTAATCCAGAATTAATGAAAACAATCTTACGCGGTTATTAAAAAGTTCCGTACGCGGCGTACGATTCGACGTCACCTGCCTCGATGTCTCTACCAGCTAAATAAGAAGTTCCTGGCTGAACTCGGGTTGCACTTTCCGAGAGTAAGTACATCGCAATTCAGCTTGCGATCAAAGACCCGACAAATTGCCGCACGCCGGTGATTCATCATCGGCCGTTTAGAGCCGAGTTTCACGGGTGGGTACGGCGCGGGTTTCGAAAGAGATGCGCTCGTTGGGTACTGTGTACGATTATATCTTAAAAGTGCATCTGACGATTCGCTATCCGCCAGCATCGAACTATCAACCGTGGTATCTCGACTGCCGGTTCTCGCGTTTCCTCGTGCGAAATCTCGTGCCGCGGGAACCTTTGTCTAACCCGGGATCTTGATCTCCGCACGATTTCCGAGAGAGGTACCTCTAACCTCGCCGATGGAAATTGAATAAATCTATGTACTCGTCGCTGTCGTTGGACAAACGATGCGAAAGATAAAGAGGCCCGCGTGTTCGAGTACCGCGATGATAAACGAGATACCGATTTGAATTAGGAAACAGATGCTACCAGGTGAAAATAATGATTACTCGGTTTCAATTCGCGGAGAATTTTTACGATTAACGAATAACTCGTACTCGACGTAAATAAAGAGAAGATATAAGCGATCGATCGAGCGAGTCGCGTTTGATAACCGCGCGATTCTTCAGTTAACCGCTGCGCAAAGATTACCGGTGTAAAGAAGTGTTGTTCGACGATTTATTTGTTCGCGATACGTTAATCACATCTCATTTGCCTTTTAAGCGTGTTTTAAAAACACGGTAAGGACAGGTGAGTCAGCATCGCGCTCGCGGGAAATTTATTAAGTTCTTTTAAGGTAAAATGACTTAAAAATAGATGTCAACATCTCGCTAAGGACACCAGGCATAAATTCACTATCGGACCAATCATAATACCTCCTTGTCCATTTACGCAGTGCACGATTCTTGAGATAGATGATACATTATTCTCGGAATAGAATACACTGGATTTCAAACATCGAACTATAACAATTAATCTCGGAAACGGATCTCTAATCGAGTAAAAATGTATCATTCTTCAGATCAATGTCAAGTTACTTGAAACTTGAAAGGGTTTACGCTTGTTGCACCAGCGAGATAGCAAGGTAATCGTTTGTTTGTCCGGCGATCGCCACACAGCCCTCGGGGCAAAACACTTCTCACGTTGAATCAATAAAATGCTTTGTTTGACAAAGATCTTTTCGACAAATAAACGATTTAAACGGCACTGCGTTATGATACGGGCTAATCTCGTTTTTTCTGGCGCGCGAGATAAAAACCGAAAGCTGACCCCAGGCGACCCATTGAAATTACGATAATTTATGATAATGATTATGATTTATTACGAACGAAGTAGTAAATTCCAAATCTAATGTGTACTTTAGGATACGGCGTACTGACTGTTTCTTTGTTTGCTGTTACTTTCCGAGCTGGTTAGAAGGTACCAAAATATGCAATAACAAGGAGAATTCCAGGCAAGAACTGAATAAAAATTCCTGATTTGAATAAACCATCAATTATCTACGCACATACGTTACCCAGTGTTCTAGAATGGATTAATTCCACTAGCCGATCGTCATGTGATTATCACAGGAGACGAAAGTTCATCGAGTCGAGAGATCTTCTGAGACATGTTCTCACACTAAAACGCGTTCGCGGACAAAAACGATTTCATACACTTTACATATATCTGAATTAATAATATGGCATACGTTTATAGGGAATCACAACTTAGAGACATAATGCAATTTGAACTAACGCTATCGAAGCTAAAAACTGCGCCACAGTTTTGCAATCAATACGTAGTCAAATTGTACAGCATCTCATTTGAAAATAAATCGTAGAATGCGGATTTCATAGAAAATACAAGGAGTCTATTTAATATTGAACATGCATGAAATCTCGAAACCTGTTCGCATATAATGATATTTAAATAATGATTTCGTGATTATCATGAATATTTTCCATGTAAATCTGCTAATCCAGTTTCTGTGTATAATCACAGTTTGATAACACGGAATGAAAAGTATCAATGCTTTTGCTCACCTTTTTCGGTCTCGTCCGAGGTTGTTCACGTATCCCTGACAGGCACACGCGGCGACGAATATGTTTAAACTAATTGAAACCCGAAATCGTCTCGCGCACGAGACTGACAGTTCTCATCGGGCGTTCTGCCGCGTGTTACGCGATCGATTACCCGGTCATGGACCAACAGTCTCACACTTTGGTGTTACGATGCCGGCGGAACGTGGTCGACGAAATACGTGAACGCGTCGCGTGTATCATTCAAACTTGGCACAGAACGACTTGAAGCAGCGGCAACCTTTGCAGGCTCTGGATCCCCATACCTCGCGCGTCGCATCCGAACTAGAGACTGAAGCGCCTGGTTGCTGTTCACCCGTATTAAAATGCGTCGTCGCAGCGTGAAGTTACTCCCTGTTCCGAAAATTCGCTGCTCCGAGGCGGCAGAGTACGGTCGCGTCATGCCGCGGTGCAGGACTAAAAACTGAGATGGAGCGAACTGAAATACCGACGAAGCTTTCACGCTACCTGCGACTTACAGATCTTACTTCCCTCTCAAACGTACAGTTGGTAAAATATGTATTTGCAACATTTTGCAGTCAAATTTATTATTTTTATATATTTATATATATATTTATTAGGAAGGAAGAAAAAGTGCTTCGTTTGTCATATGAGATTTTGGAATCAAGCGAAGAGATACGAGGAATGCATGGAGGGAAGCGAGAAATTTAAGATTAGATATCTATAATTGTATTATTTATATAATCTGATTAATAAATGAATGAGAATGAATCCTGGCATTTTTGTTTTACAACCTTGTTCAAATTTCGAGTTCTACGAGTTTTCTACCACATTTAAAATTACGCGAATAATCCTGCGTAAGTATTGAGAAATAAAAGAAGAACGTATGTGTAATCAAGTGACTTCGCAAACGCTACCAAGTAAAGAAGGATCATTTAGTTTAAGGATTTCTCTACCTAGAATTGTAATAATTTAATGCATACGCGAATAAATTTTGAACTTGAGATCCTTTAAGTTATTCAAATCCATGTTTCCTTTGACAATTAATATAATAATATGACTGATACAAAATTCTATTGAACTCTCGAAGTTATATCACGACAAGCATGTATCAATCACTATGCACGCAAGGTGATGCGGTGTAACAAAAACTTGCGCAATTTGCATACGCCTTATGTAGTTAACATCTCAATTAAAATTCCATGTGAAAGCACAATTACCAAGGTCTTTGGTCCCTGCTTTCTCGTATGAAACACGAGCAGGTGCGAGGGACATATGGGCTACCGGATGGGGAATCGCTATGGAAACTCGCAAAACGTTAACGAAAATAGAAACGAACTTCGTTGCATTCACTTTGACGTTGTACGTCGAGCTCATCGGTCTTACCAAACTTAGTTCTAATTAATTAATTATGCCAATGAATAACGATGATAGTATTAGCGTTGAAAGACGAAAGGATTCGTCGAGGAAGAAGCTTACCTCCGCGGAAAAGAATCTGTATATAAAACCGTTGCTGAGGCTGAAGCAGCAAGAAGATATTCTTNAGTTTAAGGATTTCTCTACCTAGAATTGTAATAATTTAATGCATACGCGAATAAATTTTGAACTTGAGATCCTTTAAGTTATTCAAATCCATGTTTCCTTCGACAATTAATATAATAATATAACTGATACAAAATTCTATTGAACTCTCGAAGTTATATCAAGACAAGCATGTATCAATCACTATGCACGCAAGGTGATGCGGTGTAACAAAAACTTGCGCAATTTGCATACACCTTATGTAGTTAACATCTCAATTAAAATTCCATGTGAAAGCACAATTACCAAGGTCTTTGGTCCCTGCTTTCTCGTATGAAACACGAGCAGGTGCGAGGGACATATGGGCTACCGGATGGGGAATCGCTATGGAAACTCGCAAAACGTTAACGAAAATAGAAACGAACTTCGTTGCATTCACTTTGACGTTGTACGTCGAGCTCATCGGTCTTACCAAACTTAGTTCTAATTAATTAATTATGCCAATGAATAACGATGATAGTATTAGNTGAAGCAGAAAAAGAAATTGCCAATTACAATGTAGATAATAATCTTTCAAGTGATATAGTCGAAGAGAAAAAGGTAATTAACGTAAAGAAAACTAGGAGTTCGAGTAGCAGTGCTAGCTCGAACGCAAGCAAGAAAGAGTTGATTAAAAAGTGGAAGATGGAAAGGGAGAGCAAGAGATCGATGGATGAGGAACAATTAAAAACGCAGAAGAGATTGAGTAAAGAGATGGACGAGAGTCGAAGGAGAAGACGGCGTGAAAAAATGCAGGCAGCTTTGGACGAGTATAAGAGGAAGAAATCATTGGAGAACGCTGTAAAGGAAATTGAGCAGCTCTCCAAAGAAAAATGCAAATACGATGCGAGTTTAGTTAAAGCCTTCAGGAAGCAGGACAAGGAATTTACTAAAAAGAGGAATGACTTGATCTCGCGTTCGAAGAAACCGAGTAAAAGCGAATTGGTAAATATAAAAAGGGTCGAGCTTGTCGAGGCACGAGGTTACTCGACTCTCTTGGACAGCACCAAGGTATGGAGAGAAAAATGCAAAACGGATTCCACTGGACGATCGAACGAACCTCAGTTCATTAAGGATGTTCCGAGAATGTAAGTAATTAATTGACATATGCGTTTACTTACTTACATACCGATCGAATTGCAGATGTATCCGATGGAGAAACGAAGAATCGAATGATCTCAGAATTTAATTATTAAAATACACATAAATATAAACTATCGTGTAATAGTATATTTCATTGTAAAATTTTTATTATCGATATAACTGCGAGATGTTTATAAACGTATGTACAATTTTCTCACTCGGGAACCTTTTTGTGTACTCAGTATAGATGCACGAAATAAAAGTTTTACAACGAAACAAGTATCACGCTCATCCCCTTCTATATTTCGGAATTAATCGATCCAAACACAGTGCGGAACAATTTTTAACGCACTTTCTGCAATTATTATCAAATGTGTACTCACGTGACGTTCGGTCTTAATGCCCAGCGAAGTAATTTTCATAAGAGAGCAATCATCGTGCGTGTGCGCTTAATTTTGGTTTCGGCCGCGGAATATTAAAGCATTAACATCGCTCGTTCGACGCAGCGATTCGTACTTATAATTATTTCCAGCGAAACTTGAGTCGAGCGTACATTCTGTCTCCATTAAAATTGCTAGATTTACCATTGGTTTATTCGTTAGGCCCAAGCAAATAGCTGGTTATCACTGAAACTGATTAAAAAATGTTTAACTCATAGAATTGATCAATGAAAAAAAGTACTAAATTATTTTTCAATCGCAACTTTGACTGGTTGACCGGTGGTGGAATGCGAAAGGGTATAGACGAAAACTGATTGATATATACTTATGTTTATTTTTTTCTTTTTACGAACGTACCGGTTTTCTTCAGACGATGTACATAATATAAGTTATGAGTAAACGAGCGTTGGCTTTATCCAGGACAGTCGTTTGAAATCTGGATTTCTATCTAACAGTTAATTAATTCCCCATCCACGTTTCCTGAGTATGTACAGTTGCGTCAATCTCGAGAAAAGAAATTGTGTACGAAAAATAAACATAAAAAGGGGCGAACATATCTTTTTTTCCCTCTTCCCTACCCTCGCTTGCCCGGTCGTGGATAACACCAATCCTCATGAATTTACTCAAATATACAATATACTTTCTATTTGAACCTTCTGTTCGTTAATTCGATATCTCTTTTGTAGATTTTTTTTTGTTTCTTCTTTCATTTTTCGTATCTCGTTAGATTAGCAAATACAAAAACATAGGTGATACAATATATGTATATATGTATAATGTTATAATACAATGTGCCTCGTACCGTGCTGACAATGAGTACGATTACTATCGATCAGGATCGACGAGTGCCTCCATATATCCATATCTACGTTCTTTCTTATCTCCACGCGCTTGCTTTACAATTTACGATCACACAACGTACGCGAGTCAAACTTTCTATCTTCTGATAGAGCTTCCTTCGATTCATTTTTCTATCGAGCTTTATCACTGATCTCTATAGAACACTGGATAGCGAATGTGATTAATGATAATGGTCCCAATTAAAATAACTGCGTCTAACATTATTGCGAGGTATTGTCACTTTTCTTCTGGAAAACTTCAAGTCAATGAACATGAACTGATTAAGCAATTCTAATAACAACTGACACTGATAATTTAAATAGTATCATTTAAAATGATACCTGCAATGAGACATGTACGCTTCCACTATTGTTTGCTAATTCTATTATCACTGAGCACCAAGAGAAAAACGTAAATTTCTCGACACAAAGATATCGAAATTTCATTTTATGGAAAAATTCAAACCGAAAAACGTCATTTTGATATTTAATAATCTCCAGAGTACGATTTCGAAGTTTAAGTGCAGCGTTTATCGACACAGTGACCTAGTTACGCGTATCAGCTGAGCGTTTAGACCGGTTGATGAGGATTAGGGCAGGTCCGTGAGTCAGTCACGTGCAACAGGAACAATGGCATCGAAAAGTTATGTCCTCATACGATGATATCTCTGGAACTGCGAGTAAAATCAAACGATATGAAGATAAGGCTTTCCTGGGCAGACTAGGTGTACTCTTCTATACCTCGAGAATTATTTGATCGGTGATACTGATCGATTCATACCGATGCCTTGAAGGCCTGAGAAAGATTGCCGCAGCTAGTTTTAACAGAGAGGAATTTTCCACTCTGGTTTTAATTGGGGCCATTTTCACAATAAACCGACCATCCCGTATCTCGTAGAGACTAATGAACTAGATACATATATACCAGCCAATATGTGTATATATGCACAAAGAAATATAATCGTTCGAAACCCTTTCCTCTTCGATATATATCTTTCTTTCTAGAAGTTTATTACAACGAACAATAAAGTGCTTAATGAAACGCTTCAATTTCCCCGTCCCCGCTCGCTTCTCTGTACTTTGTCCCTTGTTCACTCACACATCGTCAACGAACTTTCGACTTCCTCGTTTTCGTTTCTATTTATAATAAATATGTACACGCTTGAACATTTGTACAGCTTCGAAGATCCATTCTGAATGCGCTTCGCCCTCTTCGCACCCTCCCGCGCAACAAGTTTTATGTGTGTGCTCGACCCTTCTTTCTCGTTGCTCCCTCGCGTCGATCAGCGATCCAGGATCCGTCGAGCAGTCCGTGACGCCGTTTCTAACGAACGCTGATCGGAGAAGTGACCGTGCGTTCCGAAGGAATATCCGAATATTGACGTTCAAGCGGCGTCTCTCAGGTTTCACCGCGAATAGATAAGATACAGTCGAACTACGTAGTTTCTCTAATTTCTAGCATTGCACACGGTAAAGAGGACGGTAAAGAATCGGACACACGGGATCCGCTGGATCGCGATGGGCCGCGGAGAGATTTTTAGCCGGCGTTTAGGAGACGCAGGGAAAACGATTAAAGGGAGCCATGCTTAGGTTTTAGTCTTTGAACTTGAATCACTGCAGGTTTCATTGACTTCGAGTTGCCAGGGGTTCGAGAACGTTTCATTAATTCTAAGCCGAAGAAATGCACACGGATCAATCGTTCACTATTTCTAATTAAATATGTTCAAGTAATAAAATAAAATGTTGCCTTTCTTTATAGAGTATTTGAAAAATAAACGAAAAATAAGAGATCGAAGAATTCGTGTCCATTCCTCGCGAAAATTCAGCTGACTCTTAATAACTAATCGAATGAATTCCATAATCGTTTTGCTGCCAGATTTATTGATGAGATATAGATGAATGTACATCTGGGCCCCAATAAAGTGCTACTTTTTAAATCGAGTTTTAAAACGAAAGAAGCGTATTTATCACCTAATAAAACATACGTTCGTTCGCCGAGTTTCGCGGACGCTGACCTTTCTTATGCGAAGATCCAAAGAACGGCCGGTAATCTCTCTCGCTCTCTTTCTCTCCCTCTCTCTCATTCTCTTCTTTTTTTGTATCGTTTTCTTATTTTCTTTTCCGTGAGAAATGAACGAACAAGTGTGTAAATGCAGCAATGATTGACGACGATTTCTCTCCGTAAAATGGTAACGTTCTCGTAGGACGAAGGGACGTGATTCGCGTGAAAAGCAAAAACCTCGTTTCCGTTTTTCGATCAAGATTTCTGGCCCTCGCGGACCGGTCGGCTCGTTTCCTCCGTTACCAAGCAAATTACAAAAGTTTCAACTAGCGATCTACGAGATGACCATGTTCATTCCTAAACGATTCGACGCGATTCTAGGTTCCGGTACGTAAGTGTGCGTGAGCGCGTTAAATGGGAAATTCGGCTAGCCAGAAACACAAGAAGCAGCGTCCGGTTATTTATTATCTTCGATTCTAAATGTCTGTCGATGGCGGCCAATGGATTCACTATAAACGTATAAAAAAGACGAATATTACACTGCGATAAAAGCCGATCTAACGCGCTGCTCGATTCTGGACAGCCGAATCTGCGGATGCCATCGCGGAAGAAACGGGACGAGGGACCGCGCAGTCCGAAAAGAATGCCCTCTCATTCTATCGTCTATCAGAGTTGATCCTTTCGTTCGTTAACCGTAAGTAGTCTTGTTCGCTTCAGAAATACGTTGTAATTGCCCTTCTTTCCTCCGATCATTATTCTTGCTATCAGATTTCCATTTCGTTCTGCACTTTTTCGTTCTCTATTTAGTTTTTGCTTCGTTTACCTCTAAGCTTGTATAAAAACGATAGTTCTTTCGTTTGTTCAGTTACACCAAAAGACGAATCGAATGTGTGAGTGAGCATGTAGGTATGTATCTGTGTCTGTGTGTGTACATAAAGCAAACTATATTGGGACAACATGAATCCTGAATAAATACTTAATATTACAACAAAATTTTAAGTATTCTTTCGTAATGTCACCGCTATATAGTTTGTAAGAAAATAAGATACTTTACTTGAAATTTGTATGTACAGATATTACAAACAACGTTTTTTTTTCTCTTACTCTCGTTTTCATCTCACATATAATGCATAGGCAATGTGTTTCTTTTTTCCTTCGTTTTAATCATTTTCTACTACACGTCTCTCTATTGTACATACTGCGGAGCAAGTCTAAACCGTTTTATGCATTTCTCACCTTTCTCTCTCTCTCTCTTAAAGAATTTTAATGATTTCTTCCGTATTCTCTTTTTAACGGGTTGAAAACAGGAGCATACAACATTATTTTTCATCCGTGATAAAGACCGAATCTCGCATTGTCTCCTCTTAGCAAAGAAAAACCACCACGTAACGTTATTATTTACACCAGCAATTCTTTGCTTGAAACAGAATAAAATGTGACGTGCAACACGTCGTGACGAATCTATTGTACTCTCGACCTGTCGAATTGGGAACTTGGTTCTGGGAATTCGTCGAGATTTTTACCTCTTCTTTTNATTGTACTCTCGACCTGTCGAATTGGGAACTTGGTTCTGGGAATTCGTCGAGATTTTTACCTCTAATTTAATCTTTCAAATTTTATCATTTTAATCTAATTTTGTACTCTTTTAATTTTACCTACTCGTTAACAACTCTGCAGATAAATATTTAAACGACCAAATGAACTTTCCTTTTTTTTTGTTTTCAGGCATCAAAAGATAAAGTAACGAGTTGATAGGAATTGTCCCTACTTCACGATTGGAAGTTGAAATAAAATCTTACGGTAGAAACAACGATCGTTATTACTATTCGTGACTAAACCAAGTTCCACCCTCCAGTCACGCGAGCGATAACACTCCAAAGGATTCAACACGGACTGAGAAATCTTTAGACGCATCCACCATCTCTTGCCAACAATAGATACAATGCTAATGGATCGTCACGAGACGATCCGCGTTTAAAATTTTAATTTCCTAATCTTATACCCTCACACTCTCTCGGCGCCTAACAATCAAAATCGTCGCACGCATTCTCGCAGAGCACCACTGTCCTCTGTACATCGTTTCACGTCAACAACGATCTTACCACTTTGTTAGTCTCACGAAGAAGTTTTTCGAGTCTGTTTCATGTGCATCGACGCAGTCCCGTCGCGATTTCAAAGCGTCCGACACTGGCCACTTCTTATCATATTTCGATCACGTAAAGAATGAAGAAAGAATAAAAACAGAAGAGAAAACCGAACTACCGCGCACACGCGCGTCGGTGACTCGCTTACCGATTGCAGTCTTCCTCGTCCGTGATAATCTTCAAATATGTACAGAAACGGGTGCGAGAAACACACCACCGCACTCATCACACTAGAAAGTCAGGGTCACTATAGTCCTCACCGCTCTCGCTGCTGTCGGAAATTCTTCTCCTCTTCTTCTTTTTGTGTTTCTTCACCTTCTCCGTTTTGTGCGTCCGATGTTTGCGGTGCTCCTTCGCACCCTCCGCGTGGTGCGCGTGTATCGTCAACTTCGGTACACGCGGCGTCGATATATGCGACGCCGTAGTGTTCATGGAAGCGGGTGGAGGCGCGTGAACAGGCATGGATGGGATGGGACCACCGGCGACCATCGAGTTCACCGAATTATTTGGATGTTCCATGGACGAATTCAAATTTCCCTGATATTGATTCGCCATTTGTTGCTTGCTGGGATCCGTTATTTTCTCCATCTCGGAATTGACCATTTTCTGCGGCGTCTCCGAATGCTTGCCGCCGCTCGTGTCACCCTCGTTGCCCTCCTCGTCCGCCTCCTCGAGGTCGAACTTCAGCATCAGCTGCTTGAAGTCCAGGTACTCTTTCACCAGCTTCTTTCTGCCCTCGGCATCGAGGTCCACGTTGCTCACGCCTTCGTTCAGCCTCTGCAACGTGGCCTTCGGTTTGAACAGTAAATTGTTCTTACGGTTCATCGTCTTCTCGTACACCTTCGCCGTTTCCGTCGGCGAGTACTGGCCGATCTTTTGGTCGGAGAAACCGTAAAGGTCTTTCAAATGCTGCCTCAGTGTTAGCAGCAGCAGGAAACCTTGACTGGCCGTAATGTATTCCCTCAATAGAGTCGTGTCGCTCGGTAGCCTCGCTAGCAACGAGTTCTCGTCCTCCTCGTCGTCCTCTTCATCCTCTAGCACCGAGGACAATAGTTGATCTGGTCGCGGCTGCCCGTCCTGATCCATAGGCTGATGTTGATGCAGTTGCTGCTGCGGATGTTGGTTGTGGTATTGCTGTTGACTACCTTCCTTAGGTAGCAATGCCTCTTTGAACGACTGCAACAGATGCGTGCCGGACACCGAGATGATAATATCAATGTGGTGGATGATGAACAGCGGTTCGTCCTGCACTTGATATGTAAAATATGCGAGGTTGTCAGCAAGGTAGAGCATCTGCGACAGGCTCGTCTTCGCGGACTCGTCAAACTGTTTTAGAAATGAAAGGACGATCGCTCGCCTCTGCTGCTTCGTACTCCTCAGAATCGTGTACAGGAACCCGTTTAACGCGCTGGGAAACTCACCGTCCTTCACTCTCATCCCCCTTACCGTGATTTCGTTCTGTAAGATCTTCTGTAACCGATAACTCAGTTTAATGCCCAGTTGAGACTTCATGTGAATGAAGCCGGGGTACTTCTTCTCGATGTCCTGAAGCTGTTTGTCAGCGCTGTGGCTGACCACCTTCTCGCAGTCCGTACTCATACAGATCAGATAAGGAACTATCTGAACCGGATGGACCAAGCCCTGAGCCAGGATGAGCTGGGTAACTTTTAGAGCCGCGTGTCGCACGCTGACGTTCGCGTGCAGGAACGATTCCAGGATCTCCTTCACGTACAACTGGATCACCGTGCTGGCCATTCCCGATGAGACATCCCCCATCTCTTTAAGGTTCTCTTGCTTAGACATCTTCGCCCACTCCATGTCCTGTTTGATCATCCTCTTGTCTTCTTCCTGCAAGTACACTTCGATATTATTTAGTACCTGAATCCTCATATGAACAAGAGCGTTCTCCGATGTCAATAAATGATGGTATAGTTCCTTTAACTCTGGCAGCAACATGAATTCATAGTGGCGAATGCATAAGGAGCCGATCGCGGACAGGGTGAAGTTACGAATGTCGTCGTTGTCCAGCTGAACGAAATAGTTCAACGTCTTGAAAACTTGGTCCTTTATGTTCTCCTCGAGACCCTCGATCACCTCGGGGTCCGTGAAATTAAAGTGCCGGAGTAACAAGCCAACGGTGAACAATGCCCTCTTCACGTGTGGTCTGTACTTCATGAGCACGGGATTGTTCGGCTCTTTCTCGTACAGCGATTTGTAGTGCGTCAAATATTGATAATATTTTTTAAAGCAGTCTCTTATCAACTTAAAGTTTCTGGTAACGTTGTTAACTATAGAGCCCAAGCAAGACAAGCAACTCGCAACGACGGACCTGTCATGCTGCAGGATTAGTTTCACTGAGTCCTCCTCGAGCTGGGCTAAAAAAGTCTCGCTTGGGTGTTCCATCAGTGGCACCACGAGCTCCAGTGTGTGTGCCACGCTGCTGATGATCTGGTAGTCCCCCTGAGTTTTACACTTCAGGCTCAAGTAAGGCTGCAACGTACTGGCGTGATTGACCAACAGCCGTGGTCGTATCTTCGCGAACAAATATAATGTCGTCAGGCAGGCAACCAACCTCTGAGAGGAACCTTGCTTCTCCGATTTCTCAGCCTCCTCCAAGTTCGCCTCTTCTAATCGGAGAACGTTCTCGATCAAGCAGTCGACGATCTGCTTACACGCAGTCAACAACGCCTTCGGCGGCTCGGTCTGCATCTTTGTACTATCGTCTTTGTCCTCCTTCGGCTTGAACAGACTAACCAGCAGCTGTTCGAACCATTCCAGACCCATATCTTTGCTGGCAGCTACGACATCCGTGATGTTCATTACCTTTCTCAGCAACGACTCCGAATCCAACGTTGGACGTTCCCTGACCGGCGTGAACCACATGTTTTGAAACACCTCCATCACCAATTTCCTAATGCCCTCTTCGTCGTTCACCCGCCGGATCATCTTCACGCAGATCTCCGGTATTTTCGGAAAGTCCGGGCATTCCATACAAATATCCTTTAAAATCTTGATGACGCGTTTACGCACGCTAACGCCCGTATCCAGTATCCTAGCTGACAGCATGTCGTAGTATTTGTCTATTAATTCGGGTCTACTTAATACAAACTTTCCTACAAGATCGACGGCCGCCTCACGGACTGAAGTAGCGTGGTCCAGAAACGAGTGCTTCACGCCCAACTGCATATCCACCCGCGCCAATACGCTGGGATCCGCCTCGACGATCACCGTCAAGCACTTCATAGCCTTCGTTCTGATCGCGATGAACGACTCCGTCAACACTTGCAGAATCTGTTTCAGGTAACGGTCGAAACTTTGCGAGAACGGCCTCTTTGAAGCGAGATACTGCGATATCAGCTCCGCCGAATTATAATCGATGTATGTCTGAAGTATGTCCGGCTTCGTGCCTGTGCTGTGGGGCCTTATTCTACTTATAATATATTTTTTCTTCTCCTCGATCATCCTATACGCCTCCGAATTCTTCTGTTCTTTATTGTCGTTTTCGTCGGGGTCCGGTTCATCGAGTTCCGATTCAGACTCTTCATCGCTCGAGTGATGCTTATTTTTCTTTTTCACTCTCTTTTTGTGCATCTTTTTACTGGGGCTGTTTTTCGTCTGGCCGACTCGCGATTTTTCCAATGCGCAATCCCTGTACCATTGCGCCAGGTAAAAATGACGAGCGTAGCCCAACGCTGAGTCCTTGGTTCCGTTCACGGCCAGATAGTCTAATAAAACTTTTTGTAAAAAAATCATTCTCTCCTCGTCTTCGTTCAAACCCGGTATCTCCTTATCCTGCACTTGACCGCAATCGGAATCTTTTTGTTGCTCGATCTTGATGTCTTTTATGATTTGATCAATGGTGGACAATTTGCACTGGGAACTAACTGCATCCTTCCTCAACCTGGCCGCGACCACACCGAGGTAATCGATAGAGGCGACCCTCAGCGCCATGTCAGAACTCTTGTTGGAGAAATGACTCACCAATAAATTTCCAAGCAAGCTCAGGAGCAATTCGGCTGCTGGCCATTCGGGTTTATTAACCGTGGCTAGTAGATCTTGCACGAAGTTCTCGAACAACGGTCTGTAATCGATCTCCTCGCCTTTACTTCCACATTTATTCAAAAAGACTGTTAAAAAATTCCCTGCTATTCTGGTTGCAGTCTCGTATTTATTTATAATTAATAGATCGGCATCAACGTAACTAAGCTTCTTCTCGTCTTTCTTTTCTTCCTCGTCCCCCTTCTGCTGCTGCGCTGATTGTGGGAGTATATTGTCCGGTAGAACGACGACACATTGGATCAATTGCAAAACCAATGCCGTCAGCATCTGAATGTGATCCTCAGAGTTTAGTCTGTACGTCCTGAGACTCCTCTTGCTGCTAGGAAGCCGCGCTATGGAGGCCAGAATGTCGTCTAGCAACAGTCTCCTGTGTTTCTCGTATTTCGTGAAGATCACCGTGACCAATTTCAATGCGCTCAGCTGAAGATCACTGACGGATTCGACGAAAAACGGCGCTACGCCTAACGTTGACGCGTGCAGGACGCTCGTGTCTGTCAGAACTTGTATGTTCAACAATTCCGCGAGTAGTCCCACCAACTCGTGCATCTTGTTGTAAACCTGAAGGATACTCTTCTCTCGAACCTCTTTCGTATGACCCCTTTTCTTCCGCCCGCTAGAATTGTAATTGTCAGTCTTATTTTTTGTGTCTATCTTATACACCGGATCGAACGAAGGATAGATGGTATTTTGTAATTGAAACTTCATGAAGAGCACTATTCTGTCGATTACATCTTCCAGGTAGACCATCTTCGGCATGTTGCTAGATGTCATTATATGCAGCGCGATCAAGGAAGCATCAACGGCCCGCTGCACTCTCTCCATAGCTAGCTGCGTCCACAGACGACTCTCTTCCACATCGTCGTCGGGGTCCGCCAACGGTGATACCTTCGCTCCGTCGCGGATGTTTTTCTCCAAGATGCTCAATAATCGTACTAATCTGTCCGCTGGAATCGACTCCATCGCTCCCAATCCTTTCAACTTCGCGGCTTCGATACATAAGTCCTGCAACTGATATTTAGGAATTAACCATTCCGGAGGCACGTCACCGTCATCTTCCAACTCGGCGTTAGCCGCCACGTCTTCCGTGTTTTCGAATATCGTTTCAATGGTCGTGTTGAAACGTTGATACGTATTCGTCTCCATTAGTTCCTCCACGCTGAGCTTAGCCAACACGGGAACAAGCTTCTTTTCCACTTTCCGGATTTTTGGTTTCAACGGCTGCATAAGAACGTCCTTCTTATCCTCTTCTTCCTCGTCGTCGTCGTCGAGAATCCTTCTTCGTCTACGCGTCTTATCTTCGCTCTTCTTCCTCTCGGCTTTCTCCTTTTCCTTCTGCACTTGCCGTTCCTTCGCGCGCGCTTTGAAATGTTTGTTGTTCTTACCGATCTCCTCCTCGCTCTCCGACTCGGACTTCGTTTCCTCGCGGTTAGAAATGCCCATTTTTGCCGCCCGGCTCGGCGACTTTTCCGCGAACGCGGCCAGACTCTTCTGCATCAGCGCCTGATCTGCCAACGATAATCTGTCCAACCTAACAACCGGTTCTTTCAATTTCTCCGGCAATGGACCGGATACCTTCACCCCTTTCTCCGTTGAATTGTTGTTCTGCTGCAGTTGGATTATTTGCGTCGGTGCTGTGTGCAACGTGTTGACCATACTGTTTGTATCCATGCTTGGGTAAGATGTTTGCGTCGATAGCAGATGCTGCGTTACGTTCTCCACGTCCTGCTTGATCTGTTGCATGTTGTCCATCGGTATATCGATATCGGGAAGACCTGTCACAGGATCCAGTAAAAACTGTTGATTCTCTTGCACCGTACTATCTATATCCATCGGTTGAGGTGTTCCCAATGGATGATGTACTTGTTGATTCATCATCGGGTCGAACATGTTTTGCTGGATATTGATCGGCTGATGCTGCTGCATGGGTATATTAGCCCGCATCGGAGATGCCATATGCATATTATGCTGCGGCGTCATTCCAGCCATGTTATGGTGTTGAGGTGTAACGTTGCCGACGTTTGTTAACGGCGTACCGGGCGAGCTCATGTGTGCTGGGGAGTACATGTTGGATTGAGGTGTCATGTTGGGCATAGGATTGACGCCGGCCGGTGGTGGTAAAACTGTTCTGGCTGCGGCGGGATGGGCCGGGCTACCTTGTGGCGTTTGCCTCGACCCCGAGGAACTCGAGTACGACGGCGAGAAGCGACCGTAATTCGCGGACGTTTGATTCGCGTGCATCATGGGCGCACCCTGGACCCAGTTCCGCGGTGAATTGTACTGAGGCCCCTTAAACACGTGCGGGTTTATCTGCAAGATCGCTTTAAGCAGTTCCGGTGTGTTCTGCTCGGTTTCCATCGGCTGTTCCACGTTCGAGTAATTATCCTTCAATTCGATGTGATCGGACGACGTCTGAGATAACGAGAGTATGAGCTGAGGCACTAGGTTCTCGTTACGGACGCTTAGCAATATTTGTGCTTCCTCTGCCACGCGTGGGTGAAACAAAAGCGACTTATTTGTTAGTGTCTGAGGCAGCGGCGTCGGCAGGGGCATTTCGGGTAACAAGTCGGTGAGACTCGCGATACCAGCGAGAGTTGTGATTGGTACACTCGGTATAACCCCGTTCATCTTGAATTTAATTTGTTCTGGCATTACAGCCTGGACGAAAAATATTACGAAAATTAGATCCGATGTCCTTGGCTGTGCTCCAAGGTTCATAGAATCATTGAACGCAACAAACACAGCACTGACATGTTTAGAAGAAATGTTTCCCCGGTTTACAGTATATGGTAAATATAAATCAACAGAACATATCTAAATGCACTGTTATCACGAATGTTTAAAGAAATCATTGTTAAAATGTTTTCACTCTCATTCTCAAGACATACCGATGTTACAAATATTCTTCACTGCCGTACCTAACTGTATCTAATGATCGTTAAAACGACACTGCCACTAAAGCATGTAATGGGAACTTAACAAAGTCTCTTTTAAGTTCCCATGATGCACCAGACGATATCAACCAAATTTTGATGAAGCACGTGGATCCTCCAACAATCGATCCATCATTAGCAGTTTCTTGTACTGAAACAGACATTTCACAGAAAATTACATAAATTGGATGAAACAAACATTAAGCCTTTGCATTAGCTTGACAATAAATGTATTAATTTCAAATCAAGTGCAGAGGACTTAAACAAACTAAAAGTAACATCCATTGATTTTCTTCATTAATTCACAAAAATAAAATATTTCTATAAAATATCACTTATTCACAATTATCTATTATGCACAACACCAATTGCAAACCAATTAATGTAAAATTAATGATAGGCTGTAACTGGGAACATTCTATTTACGTATACGTATGTATACATTCGTATACGTATTGCATCATAACAAAAACATTATAGGTCATTGTTCATTCGGGCATAGTTTATAAATCAGTTTAGAATAACACCAATTCAATGAGTAAAGCACAGTGAATGGAACTGGCATTAAATTACGGAACAATCTAAATAAGAGTAAACAAATGGTTTGCGTGTACAGTGTCAAACCTGTATGTCACTCTTGTCGATGCGAACAACGCATTCTTAAAACAATATGCTTCATCGGATCATCACTCACAGCATTTACTCAAAGCGTTCGTGGCCGTGTCACTATCACTGTGTGAATTTGATATCATTTACCTCCAGTTGCTGGGTATCCACCATCCAACATCATACATATGATAACATGGCTTTAGGGATGATGCTACAGGCTGGAAACCTCCCAAGTGACCGCGATCTCGCTAAATAATAGAATTGCATTGATCAGCGGGCTGAACCCTGACGGTTGTATGTCATTTGAACGAGCAGGAAGATACTTCGCCCGAAGTATCGTGTCAGTTGGCTTACCGAGCTGTGCACGACGATTATTTATATTGCCAGAATACGATCAGTGAGCGGGATTTTGGCGGGAGGCGAATCGGTATCCGTGATCTCTGTGCCGCGCGACGCCTCGAAATCGTCGTCAAATTACACGTCCGCAAACGAGTGCCGGGCAGTTCGCGCGGATTCGTTCGCGAGAACTTTTCAACGACGAAAGATACTCGCTCAATTGTCATCCGTGGTTGTGGCCTATTTGGTTGGACGCGTTTCGCCGTCGCACGACGATGCACGCACTACGTTTCGCACTGCGTAACGATTTTCACTTGAACGTTTCACGGCGCCACTCGCACATCGCTACGTCAAAGTCGGTGCATCGCGGTGAAAACAGTATTTATAGTGTGAATACGAGGAAAACAGACACAAAGGCGTCCATTTTGCTCAGCAGCGAGTTAGCGGAAGTTGCGTAGTAGATACAGGCTAGATACAGATATACCGGCGCCACAGCGTCTTATTTCGAATTACGTTTGTGCGCCGTTCGCATGAAAGCGACGTGGTTCGCGCGAATTTTACTATTAAATGTCGTATTTATCTGTCAATGATTAACTCGATCGTGAATAATTATTATAAACAATCGCAGCAGATGCGTTACGATAATTAGTTTCGTATAAAACCGAAGTTGACGATCAATAGGGAGATTCTCGTAAGTTTTGTACAATTGTATTTCGACGACGCAGGTAGTACACGCTGTTTTTCCGATTAATTTTTACTCGCGTCGTTGTTAAATAATTGAAGGTTAATTATACCACTTTCCCGCGTCGATCACGAGGAACTTTGGTACTACCTTTTGCATACTCGATGGCCAAGTAGAAATCCCTATAGGTGCCACCACTGACACCAGTTTAATTGTGCAATCCTTCGGTAATTAACATCCAGAAAGATATTTCCTAAGTAATTACCGTTTCAATTAACTCACTTACCGTCGATAAGTATTAATAGGCTCAATTATTCGGCTCGAACGACATTTTTAAGTGCGATAAATAATAGGCCGAAAGTAGGTCGCATAAGCGATGACTTGCTAATTCTATTGATACAAGAAGTGAGACAATTATGCGTATCGAAAATGAACGGATCCCATTTTTCGTATACAGGCGTGTTACTTAATTTGGAACTTAATACGTAGAACAGAAAAAAACGGTGTTGTGTACTGCGTATATGTACGCATACGTGTAACGTTGATCGACGCAAAACGTTTCCGAGAATCGTCTAACAGATCGCGCTGTACTCGGGTCAATTTCGACTCTCGTGTTGCACGGAGGCTCGAGGAAAAATAAAATTCCGAGTAAAACTCCAAAATGGCGCGACTGCCGAGTGTAAACACCCAGTTTTCGTGTTGAATAGAGTGTGCTAGTAATTCTGTTTCGCTGTGCAACGTGAGAGTTAACAAATTTTGGCTGAATGTTCACGGTATCAACGATCGCCCATTCCATACCAGGTAAGCAAGTGTACGAGTTGTTTGACATTGAACCAACCATCCGAATTCTCGTCCAATTTCAATTTCCTCGTCCGAGCCGAAATTCGTATACAAGCGAATATCCCTTAAAAGATCTGCGCGATCATTGAATTATTTCCCTTCGAGAACAGGAATCGATTTGAGAATGCTCGGTGGAATTTTAAGCTAAGGGTTTTCGTGCGCGTTCGACGAGTATCCTTCGTTGGAAGTGGGACGCTTTTCTATCATAATATGCAAATTGATTTCTACCTGATTCACTATTATTTAACGTGCAAATCCCATGCTTCGATATACGGTGGGAACTTTCACTTTTTTTATTCTACGTTTAAGTAATGATTTTGAGAAGTTGTGAGGTATGCGTATAGTTCTTATGCACATACCATAAGCTATGATCAGAACAATTGTCTTTGTATTAGTTCTAGTGGCAATTCTTATGTGTAATGTTAAGATTTAAGATAATTTTTATTATCTGATTACTGATGATCTCTAATTCATTCAGTTTTTCCAGGGAGTGATCCAAGCAAGATGACGCAGAAGCGTGGGTCCACAGCTACAAGCATGTCACATGTTGGGTAAGTTTTTTCATATTACCTTACTTATCAAAATCATGCTATCTGAATGTTGTTTGAAAGATATTCTATATCCTTCAATAAAATAAGTAACAGCAATTTGCTGAGGAATCATACGTGAAGTTTGAGATTCATTCTGAGAATTACATGAGCGATAATGGTCATGCTTATATTTTATACAAATGTTTTTTATGTTCTTACATCATTTGAGAAAGATTTCGTATAGGCGTTGTATATTATTACCTCTGTTATAAATAATGTTCTTACCTCATAAAGTCATTCCTTGAAACAAGAATTTTGGAGTCATTCCAGCTATAGATTTATTAAATAAAAGAAAGTGTCCCGTTTATGTTTACCCGAGTCAGCTCGTTACATTTTTAAGTGAGAGTTATGTAAAGAAATATGCAATATAAAATGTAGCTGAGATTACATGTAAAGAAATCCTTACATTACATAAATGTCCATTACATAAAATATACATTATGCGAAACAGTAAGCGCAGCAACGATTCAATGTAATAACTGACTTCCTTCGCTCGCTGTTATTAGTCTTCTTTTATTCTAATAATGTGATTCATCTCTGTAATGGGTAACACAATGAACGGTCTGAATGAAGACATTGTTAGGCGTCTTTATTAAAATTAGTCAGACTTTAGAAAAAGAAAATAGAAAAAAATTGTAGCTTAATTCGAAGATTAATTAAACCATATGCCGTGGCTCGATTATCCTCCTCGTGGGTATGTAGCGCGAACGATGGATCCCGGTTAAAAGTGATGCTTTAACATGCTCACGGTGGCTGTGTTCCTCGTGGCTCTCGGGTGGGAGAAGTGATAGTCCTTACCGGGGTATAGCACAGCGGCACATTATGCGGCTATGGTGGAATCAGTCACTGGCGAGTTGTGGGTGGTGACTAGTCGGCGACCCATCCGTCCGTGTATAGGAAAACGTGGCTTCCGCGTTTCATTCTATTACCGCTACTTTCCTTCGCAACGAAATACTCGGATATCGATCCCCCTTCGTTGATCTCGTGCACGTGCCGTCGTGTTCCTCGACCGTCAAATTCGTCGTCCCTGTTCACATTTACGTAATGATTAA
>SHCU01000206.1:136300-157628 GCA_004307685.1 Ceratina australensis | reverse complement strand
AAAAAAAAACCCGTCGTTGAACTATGCAATTACCTTGGTTTTGTCTTGCGACTTACTGCAGGGAGAATCATTGCGAAATTGAGCGGCGGCGGCGGAACAAGATGACCGCCTACATCACCGAATTGTCCGACATGGTGCCGACTTGTTCAGCCCTCGCGAGGAAGCCGGACAAATTGACCATTCTCAGGATGGCCGTCGCCCATATGAGGAACCTCAGAGGTGAGTCCCTCTCCGTGACTCGTTGTCACGTAAATTAATCGCAATTAAACCGCGGATTTTCCTGCTAAGTTTACGCTATCGTTTTACAGGCAATTCTTTGTACTTACTATCCACAGTG
The DNA here is from genome assembly GCA_004307685.1 of Ceratina australensis. NCBI lineage: Eukaryota > Metazoa > Arthropoda > Insecta > Hymenoptera > Apidae > Ceratina > Ceratina australensis. The sequence goes on along the minus strand of SHCU01000206.1, from coordinate 157,291 downwards.
TAATTATAACACTTCCCAGATTTATTTTGCGTTTTCTTATGTAGTAAGTTGTACGAGGCGAAATTTAATCGTGCGAGTCAAAGCTTGAAGATCGCGTTGCCAAAGTTATTCCGTTGCTCGTGCCGGCTAACTCAAACATTGTCGCTGCTTAATCGTCACGTCTCGCATTGAACTACTTAACTTATCGGCGACAGAGGTTGTAAATAATGTATATACAGTAAGTTTTCAAGCTTCGGTTTTCGATAAACCCAGCCTGCCAGACATCGAACCGCGTGTAGATTAAATATGAACTCATGAACGGGGTAGCATCTTCTCTTACGTGTCTCGTTGAAGAATTAATCCAAGCAGCACCGGAACGGTAATTCACCGATGGGTCATATCGAATGCATGCAGCGCGATATATGCTTCCGGTGCAAGACTGGGTGGAGTTGCCCTGCGTCGGCTCCGTGTCCCTTTCTCTCTCTCAATCTCGGCGTCTCTTCCTCTTGGAGTGAATCGGTGTGCGTGCCGTGATTCTCAGCTAAGTATTGGTGGTGCGTCGCATTGTTTATAGCCACTTCTCCTCTTTCCCGACAACAGGGCCGCTGAATACAAATTGCTCGAACCCGGGAAGCTCGTCTCTCTTTCTCCCTTGTCTCGAGCACGCTCGTTCGTCGGTTTTTACCTGTGCCGACGAGAGGCGAGAGAGGCGGTAGAGGCCTCCGGGATACGTTCACGCACCCACCCCCACTGCACTTTTCCCCGAACTTCTCTTTCCCTCTCATTTGATTTCACCGTGTTGTGACGAATTGATCCGAGGCGACCGATGGAGAATTAAAGGGGTGATTGGCTTTTCTCAGATCTTTCGAAGGAGGATCGTTTCTTCGAATCGCATCCGATCGTATCGGCTTCCGGCGTCTTCCCTACGCTGTTCTCCGATTGTCTTCCACGGTCGGAGAATAAAATTTCAATGAAACTTTGAAATTCTCGTTTCGTCCTCTTCATTCATAGCCCATAGCCATTCAGGTCGCATTACCACACGCGGTCGACCCATATAACGAATAAATCCGTCAATCTTTTCGTAGCTGAAAACCTCGTGTCTTGCCAGGAACGGACTTATACCCGTGCAACGTGTAAATCTCGTTGTCTTCAGCTGATGATTTAGCAGCGTACTAAAAACAGTTGCGGGACACACGTAAAGTCAAGATGAAAACCGTGAGCGCCTCGAGCACCGGAACAGCTCTCACCGTAGATAGAGGGTAGCGTCTTGTTTCGATGTCGAGGAGCCGAGAATCGCGCCGGCATTAATGTCCATCGAGAGACGTTCCACTACGTGGAAGGTAATGGTAACGAAGGTCACCCGGGGTCTTCCATAGATCTTGTTTGGAAGTCGTTAAAGTACCTCTTCCCGGAATTTCTCCGTATATCGGGGTAAAGATCGCATCGCGACCCTCTCTTTCTCTCCTCTTCGCCTCTCGCTGCTGAAGCGGGATCCTGTCCGCTTTGCAATTCCGATCTTGCACCTCGATAGTTACCTACGCTGCCGAGCTGCCCCGTCCTCATTTTTGGTACCACGGTTCCTCTGTCTCTCCCCTTGTTAAATAATATATTTTTACGGATTCGAATACTTGTAATCCTTCAGTGATTAATTGGAGACAGACCTGCTCTGTTCATGAGTTACATACAAAAATCCTTACGCGTATTGTAATATTTATTTGAGAAACAATCTTCTACATTAGAAAACTTATCGATATGTATGGAAAGAAAATTAAAGGAAGCAGTTATACAATTAAAATGATCGAAAAACCGATGAAGAGAGGAATTTCGTACCAGGAACAGGCAACACCAGTTCGGACGGCACGTACAAACCCTCGTTTCTGACCGATCAAGAACTGAAGCACCTGATCCTGGAAGCAGCCGACGGTTTCCTGTTCGTCGTCAGCTGCAACACCGGAAGAATCATCTACGTATCCGATTCCGTGGCGCCCGTTCTGAACTACACGCAGAACGATTGGTACGGGACCAGTCTATACTCTCAGGTCCATCCGGACGACACCGAGAAGGTGAGGGAACAGTTGAGTGGGGCTGAGCCTGAAAACGGGGGCAGGGTGCTGGACCTGAAGACAGGAACCGTGAAAAGAGAAGGACAATGTAAGCATCAATTTTATTCTACAAAATATCTGTACCACGCCAGCGAAATGTTTTTCGATCGGATGATATTAATGAAATAAAATCTGACTTGATCGCAACAGCGTCGATGAGACTGTGCATGGGCTCGAGGCGAGGTTTCATCTGTCGAATGAAGGTGGGTAACATGCAGACGACCGGCGACATGGCTGCCGCCCACGGTCTCCACCACGTGAAGCAGAGGAACTCGCTGGGCCCGCCGGCTCGCGACGGCCAGAATTACGCTGTGGTTCATTGTACGGGGTACATCAAGAACTGGCCACCGAACGGTGAGTATGCGGCGCCGGGTTCCCAATGAGATCGCTTGATTTTCGTTGGCAACTGTGCGCTCGTCAACGGGTATAACGGGTCCGGTGTTTAATGGCCGCGCGCGAGACATAGCGCCAACTTTCTATTTTAAAGCGAGGGAGACGTCGGTGTGTGCAACAGGAATATGAACGAACCCGGGTTCGTAGAATACCACGGGGATAGTTGACGTTTGTACTGTAAATTAACGATAGACCTCTAGTGGCGCAGACACAGCCAGGGTATGATCGGTTTATAAAGAATGAATGGAATCGCGTTGACCTAACAGCCGGCGAATCGGCTGGAATACCGATAAACTATGTCGAGACGAGCTGAAACCAATGCAAAATTCGTATGCTTCGTCGTGGACCCCGATGCAAATAACGGACCCTCTTCTCGCGCGCTTCCGCCTTTGTTTCCTTAATTATTTTCTCTACGCCCGCAAGTTGGATAAAAGCTGATTCCGATCATAAATTGTTTGAAAGTATTACGTCGTAGTAAATCTAAATTTTATCCAGCTTGTATTATACATTTAGTTACGTTCTGTCTAGCATGTAAATCATAATCATCGATTATGAGGAACCATGGACTGACTCATCGTTTTACGCTGTAGGTGATTTTGTTCCCCCATGTGTACCAGGTGTGGGTTTAGCTGACAGGGAAGCCGCTGGCGTGCAAGTTGGACCTGATGGCGTTGCGTCAGAAGACAATGTCAGCACCCATTGCTGCCTGGTTGCCATTGGGCGATTACAGGTCACTAGCACACCAAATAGTAGCGATTTAACTGGATCGAATAGCAATAACGGTAAACGGATTTGATCACGTAGTTAATTCGCCCACCGTACGCAATAACGATTAACTCATTGTATTTCTTTAGAATTTATTTCGCGCCATTCGGCAGACGGTAAGTTTACTTTCGTGGACCAAAGAGTCGGCGGGATTCTAGGATACACGCCTTCGGAGCTGTTGGGTCATCCGTGTTACGAATTCTTTCACCAAGAAGATTTGTCGCATATGCGAGACAGTTTCGAACAAGGTACAGGTTCACAGATCGAGAGAAAATAATTTATATATTGCTTTCTTTTTTTTTAACGAACTTTAATAATCGCAGTGTTGAAGCTGAAGGGACAACCGGTGCCTATGATGTATAGATTTCGAACTAAAAATCGTGACTGGGTGTGGTTGAGGACGTCCGCGTTCGCATTTTTAAACCCATTTAGCAATGAAATCGAATACATCGTCTGCACAAACACGCACACTAAGTATGAATCGAATTTTTATTTCTTACGATCATAATGAAATGAATAGTGACATTCTTATTTTTAAATTTAAGATCCTTCCATCCTGGTAGCGATGCTCAGACAGAAAATGAGGCTGTGTCGGCGTACGTGCAACCCGGCCTGGATTATTCTCTTCAGAGACATCCCGCCAGGGATCCGCTGTACTCGGGGCATCACATGATGCAGCATCCGGCGAACGTTGCCACAGCAGGTATGACGATCATACTCTTATAATTTTATCTTCTCTTTAACTTGTCTTACATGTAAAATTGTTAGGTCCCCAACAACCTAGGCCGTCCAGTACGCAAAACGTTTATCAGGGATACGAGACTACGCAGTCGCCTATAGCTTACGGTTCGCCTAGCCAGCAAAGCGCGTCTTCTTCTGTTTTAAGTAGAATACAAAAACCAGCTAACACTTCGCCGACTCCGGTTCAACAAGCGTGGGCCATTGGAAGACAGGTAACGAAACGTCATTCGTTTCATTGAACGAAAATTGTAGACATATACTCAACTTGGATTTTCTATCTTAGCAACCGGTAACCGAAGGATATCAGTACAATCAGTTGAGCCCCTCGAGGTCACCGAACGGACCGACTTATACTCAGTTAAGCAGCGGTGCTAGGACACCGGCCACGCAATACCACGCGGTTACAACTGTACCTAACAATCCTGGTAAGCTTTGTAGACTCTTTTGGGTCTGCCTTCAACCAGGGTGAACGGAGGAATGCATAATTCTGCTTTTTAGGTATGTGGGGGTGGCAGAGTCAGCAGCATCAAGCAGCGCAGCAAGATAGCGGCCAGCCGAATCCCCAGGTGGCCGGTCAAGCGCAGCCGCCGCATCCTTCTCAGGGTGGCACGCAGCCTCAGGAATTGTCAGACATGTTGCAGATGCTGCAGGACCAGGGCGGAGCGTCTGGTTTCGAGGAGTTGAACATGTTTAATACTAACTTCGAGTAGCGACAAGTAAACAGTGACATGACCGACGGACATTTACCTTAATAAAGCTTTAAGGTTCGAGTTTCACTGATCAACGCCCGGGGATACTCCCGAGCCATCCGCGCACTTCTACTATCGCATTTAATTACGATAACTGAGTTCGCTAGTTAGCACCTCTCACCGCGTGAACTTTTACCAAATCGTCGACTTATAATTAACTAACATAAACTCAGCCTAATCGTCGTCGCGTCATTAACGTTTTTCGTTATCATGAAGGGTTTCTGTACGTTTTTAATTACCGTTCCCATAGATCGTGCAAATTACTCGAAATTCGTTGTGGACATCGATTCGGGAAAGTGCCATTAGCCGTGTTTCGGAAATGAGGAATCGTGGAAAACGGGAACTTATAATACGCACAGATGGATCGATCGGCTTAGGAAGCACTTTTTAACAAGATTAGGATCTAATGTGGTAAGAATCAGAGTTGAAAGTATTTCTCTTATTTTTGTTTTTACCACTTCGCTTTTTAAAAAAAGGAAAAACGCAACTATAGTGTAAGTTTTATTCGAATTGTACATGGGGTTTTGAGAAAAAAGGGCCTAGAGTTTCATTGAGCTATTGTTAAATGGATGTAAGTATGTGTATAAAATTCTGGGTAGAAAAAAATACGTGTAAGATTTATAATTGTCGAGAGAGAGAAAGAAATCGCTTTGTTGAAGTTCCAGGGGGACAAGTTTTAACGGGCTACGTGTATCTTGTACGATTACTATCACTTTACATTTTTATAGGGTTTTAATGCAACATCTGTGCTTATTGATAAGTGTAGGGGGTAATCTCTTTTAAATGGTAGCAATTTTAATTTGGTCGAAATGAATATAAAGCGCTTTCAACGAACGTTCAAGGGGGTTCCATTCTAAGCGATAAGGAGAGACAAAACATAAAATAAAATATTTTTAAAAAGTTCTCAATCAAACGAACACAAATCATCGTGGTAATTTTAATACAAGCTTATCGTTAGATTCCTAAGATTAGCTTAATTATTTTAATTTAGATCTTTGTAATTATAAATAGTGCAATCGTCAAAAGTTGACGCCAGACGGGGAATAAGATTTGAACTCGACACAACAGCAATGATGTACAAAAACTAATTATATGTAATCCACTTTGCTTCTCTATGCAAAAGAATGAAATACACAGACACACATACATACACACATTCACCATTTTTAGATATTTCTAAAGAAAAATATAGATAATGTTACGCATACAAGAACGTAATTGCATTTATAAGTAACCACGTGTGATTTAGTGCATTGTAGATGTACATGTCTAGCAAATTCTTATTAAAGTAGGATCGAGGAGGAGGAAGAAAAGTTGGAGCATATCATGATGAATTGGGAACATTTGTCACTAATATATATAAAAGTTTACATTACACGTATAATTCTTTTTAATCATCCTACGTTGAAAGTAGCTACGATTACTGACAATAATTAACATATTGAGGTCATCGGAGGCGTCAATATGTATAACGCAAATGATTGATTAAACTTCGAAACGTATCTTTGAAGCATTTTATGATATCCTTTATCCTTAGTCGTTGCAAATTATTTCCCTTTTCATCGTTTAAGAAATACGACTGGGTTGAAACAAGTATTGCATTATATTTAAATAATAACTGTACAAAAAGTTACAATTTCAATTTAACAGCGGATAGAGCATTTTTCTCTTTCTTTTTCTTATCCGCGCCAGTCTTAGTTTTGATGTGGCTCTTCACTTCGTCCTGCAATTGATTGAAGAACGCTGTGGACGATTTCGGTGCTTTGAAGCTGGATTCATCCATCTGAATAATGTTTCTGTTTTTACTCAATTTCTTCGCCAATTCTGCCGCTTTCTCCTTCTTGTATTTCTTCGCAACTCCTGGTTTCAACGCGTTTAATTTCTCCTTCTTCTCTAAAGCCTGCTGTTTCGCGCGTTGTTTCATCTTCTTGCGTCTTCGTTCTCGCTTCATGTCTGTCTTGGTCCTCTCCGCTTTACCTATCGGGTCGCCCCGCGGTTTCGCCTTGATCTCCTCTGGTGCCAGGAGGGCAGCGTCGCTCATTCCGACAGGTGCGACCTCCTCCATATTAATCGCAGGAATGTTGCTCACGATCTTTAGATCTGGTTTAGCTAATTTCGGTGTATAATGGCAGCTGGAAAGTGCGTCCAGTTTCCTAAACACCGAACGCATCATTCCACGAATCTCTTTGTGCAATACCGGCTCCTCCTCTTCCTTCTCATTGTTTTCTGGATCCAACGCTTGCTTCTGTTTAAGATATTCATTCTCATAAATTTGGGACAAACTCTCCTTGCTCTTCTCTTGATCCAGAATCAGTTTCTTCTTATATTCCATCGGCGTCTCGACTGGTTTGAACTTTCTCTCTACATCGTCCCAAGCTTTATCCTTTATCCTTTGTTTTATTATATCTTCCAATTTCAAAGTCGTTTGTTCGGTGATAACGGGCGGGGGTCTGGTTGTGATATCGAATTCCACGAATTCCTCTAGTAACGAATTCTGCGGTCTATTCGCTCCGGTCACTTCACCTTTTAATTGCCATGGTTTCTCCGAGATGGCTTCTCCCTCCAACTTTTCTATCCTTTTCTTCAATCTCTCCTGTCGCGTTTCTAAACTCGATTTAGTTTCCTTATCTTCTTTCGCAGTTGTGTTTTTATTTTCCAAACTATCTGTTTCATCCGAGTCATTGGTGAGATTAAATGTGACTTTCTTCTTGGATCTATGACTTTCTCCTTCGCTGTCTATATCCATTTCATTATCTAACTCACTTCTATCAAATGATTCATTGTCTGTTTCTTTATCTACCTCTGCCATGGAACTGTTAGGATTCTCATCTTCACTTTGAGGACTATCAAAGAAATCTGCGTACTTCAACAATTTACCTTCTTCAGTTTTGTCATCTTCATCGGAAAGGTCATTGAATAAGTCCACCGACTCATCGTCAGATTCTGATTCATCCTTCTCATTCTGCCTCTCTTTCTTTTCCTCTTTTGTCAAATACTCATCCAACTCCTCTAACTTAAAAAATTTGTCATCTACTATAGACGATTTCTTTTTTCTTTTTTTAACTTCTGGCTTTTGTTTCCTTAAGATACCAGTCAAGCTCTCTTCGTCGTCGGTCACTTTCTCCTCTGTCATTTCTTCATCTTCTTCTGATAACTCTTTATCAATCTCTTCTTCGGATTCAGATTCAGATTCAGGTTTAGTTGTACTAATCGGTATTGCTAGCCTTTTGCTTTCTGATAAAGATTTCGAAACACACTTAACTAGATAATCAAATTCTCCTTCGTTTTGTAGTTCGATTTGCTGCCAGATCTGTTCTTCATCAAAACCTTCAGTAACGAGTTCTGGCAAAGCGTTAGTGTTCCTCTGTGATTCTTCCTTTGTAAAATCATACAAACGTTTTATACAGTTCTTAAAATCCTGGGCTACCCTGTTTTGAACACTGTGAAAAAAAATTGCTTTTAATAAACCACACTGAAATTGTTTACGGAAGAAGTAAAGCAGACAAATCGTTTGGAGAAGATAAAAAGTACAAAGATATTCACCTTAAAAACTGCTCCGGCTTCTTCGTGTTATCGTCAATCGTCTGGATAACATTATTAAATATTTCTACTTCCGCCATTCTGTACATGCATTTATTTATCGTATACAAAACGTTTTATTTAACAAACACAGGTTACGTTTCCCATGTGAACGGTAAACGTTGTCACGCTATGCGGTGGTTGTATCAATACTATCAATGAATACCAGTCGATATTATCAATCTCCATTTTTAGTAAATTATCATTCACAGATATTGCGACGCTACATTAAAATATAATCGTAATAATTATAAAATACGAAAATATAAATAATAGCTTGATTTATATGTCAATGATTTAAAATATAAAAGTTCAAACGTTTCGATATTTATTTTATCGAACGTAGTGTCGCTGCTTCCCGATAAGATGGCGTCGGGCGTGCATTTTCGGGGGAGACGCCGCGTTTAAAGTATTCGGTCCCACCATTCGTGCATTGAAATAGAGGGGATGCTAATGCGTGACGAAGGAAGAACCGCTCAGATCGGAGTACGAGTACGCAGACTTCGGTACAGTTCGCGCAACGCGTCACCGCCAGTACAAATTTGAGCGTGCGTTTTTCGGCTCGAAACCGTGTGCGCGTGTGAATTATACACGATCGGAACTGAAAAACTGTGCGTTCTCCATTTGGTGGATTCTGTGCGATTGAAATCAGTGTGTTTTAACAGTGTTTCACTCACGGATTCGCCGCAGCTTTCGCGTTTTGGATAAGCCTACACGCGTCGAAAAGGTACGTTTACCTGAGATACATGTTTTACTTGTACGAAGCGGTCGATACGTTGATAATCGGCCGGCCCGATAGAGCATCGATCTTTAATCTGATAAGCGCGCTTAGCTTGGAACGAAATTGTCAGGATTTCGTATGATATCTCATTACCGAAGAGACGGGCACAGAGGATTAGGATTTCGCGTGTTTACCGTCCTCGTAACCGGTCGGAAAACAGAAAGTTTACGCGCGAAAAGGTCGCGGGTCACGTGGGACATTTCGTACGAGGGATCCAGTGATCCGTTTTGACCCCGGTAAAAAAAGTCCTTGCTCCTTTAAGGCTTTCTTCCGTCACGAGCGAGGAATTCCACGCGAGCTCGCCCGAAACGTTTATCCTTGATCTTTCGCGATTAGCCGCGTTCATTTGAATACTAGCTCTCGGAGCTGTATCAAAAATCGTCTACGATAGAAACAAATACAAGAATTTTTTACTCATGCAACTCTGTAGCAGTCGTCCTTGTCGAGATGACTCCTACTATCGGAAGAATTTTTCCTTCGAATAGCAGACCTATGACATACCATGTACATTATTTATATCGCGTTCGGTAATTCTCATTCCTGGAATTGAACTTGTTACAATAGGAGAACGTAGTAATATTGATGCCAGATGAGAGTGATCGATTAGATCACGAGCGTTCGATATTCTTTGATAAAAAAAATTCAATATCAATCGATATCCCGAGATGTCTCCACAAATATGATGTAGCGTGTTCGCGTCGAGCGATGAAGCGCGAGATCGATCATCATTTGTAGTTGGTTAGTGATTTGAAAAAGAGGTGTGATATCTCGACGACTGTAATTACCGATTCCGTGGGCGTTCTGAATTCTCGGTCGGCTGGAAAAGCGTGGTGGGCACGAAAGCTTGTAACCGGTAAAGATTTTTCTTTTCCATACCGCGGTCGAAACGAGTTCTCTCCCGTGAGTGCAAGAGCTGCGATCATAACGGAGCACGCTGGCTAAGCTGAAATTGGAGCGGACTTCGATCCTTTCCCGAACGGTATAGCTACCCGGCGTTTGATCGGCCTTAGCCTCGGCGTTCCACGAGGAAATAATATTACGCGCGCCGCTTCCAGTTTCTAATGAGCCCCTCCAACGAGCCGAGCGCGAGAGAGTTCCTTTACTCGCTCGGCGAATACCGTAATTCTCAATGGACCTCCTTTTTCCTCTCTCTCTCCTTCTGCCTTTCACGCGCGGTCCTTTTTCCTTCCCTTACGCCGCAACCTCTCCCTTCGTTTTCCCACTACCACCACGGTTTTCGCGTCCGTCCCCTTTCGATGCGCGTCCCGGGCGAAAGTCGTGTGCGTCGGCTAGCGATAGGATTAACTTCTTCCCGGCTAAGAATATTTGTACAAAAAATGCTTGTAATCACCTTTGGAAAAGTCTTTGTTTGAGGTGCAATACGGAAATCGACGGAGGTGCGGTTCCTGGCTAAGAATATTTGTACAGAGAATGCCTGTGGTCATTACTGAAATAATCTTTGTTTAAGGTACAATACGGAAATAGATAGAAAAAAATTGTTTTGGAAAATTCCTTGTTTGAGATCTCAACACGGAGAGCGATAAAAGGGTTGGGCAATTTTTTCCACGATTAGATAATTAGTACGGATTAAGTGGTAAGATAAGGATTACTCGATGTTATCGGTTGGCCAATAGACGAATCGTGAAAAATGAGATGTTGTAAACATGATCATGGCTACTGTATGTCTCTCTAAAAATATCCGGTTCGATGTATCGATATGCAAATGTAATCACGCGTCACGATGCAGATTAAGTGTCGGATGAGCTCACCTGTTCAGAGATTCATTATATTCGATCTCTTTCGCGGCTGAAAATCTTTTCATAACGAACGTCCGATAGTTCCATAAGGCTCAGAGGCCGTTTGATCTTTTCCCTGAGTCGACACCAGAATGGGTCCCCTCGCTAGTCAACGTTAGTTGGAGTACTACACAACGTACGTTTCTCATGCGTGCGCGCGCGTGCACATGCTTTCTGGGGAGTTGCTGGACCGCTCTTAAAGTCCCTCCTTTCCCTTCCCCGCCGGCCGCGTGTACCGGAGGAAGAGAAGCGACCGGCGGAGGGAAAGAGACGCGGTGAAAGATCCTTGGCGAGTCCTGGAACCCAAGACGAGCGAACAAGCCTCCGAGACTCCGGTTACAGACTTCAAGGCTTAACGCGGCGTTATACTCCCGCGTTCCGTCAATCGTGGATTTACGGACGTAGTAAAAAAGAAAAAAATTCTCGCGTGCAGACGTTATCGCGACTGCTGGCCGCCACCGGGTCAAGTATCGCTGTCGTCAACCTGTTCCGACGATTCCACCACGCGGATAGAACTAGGAATTTAGGGTATCGAATGTGGGACAGTAGTGTGTCTCTTGCCTCCGAACAAAAGTTCCCAACTCCATGCAGACGCGAAAGTAAAATCTGTCCATAATTATGAAACTGGTCTAATATTCACAAAAATTTATCACTTACTTTAAATTAAATTAATTGCGTGTATTAAAAAAATGTTGTATATAATATTTAAGTATTCCATAATTATGGGCATAAGTATCTCTGATTTAATAATTAATGTTTAGTTTGTAATATAAAAGACATCGTCGAACTCTAAGAATTATTGTGATGCCAGTATCAACATATTTTTATGATACGTTTGAATTAGGAATGAAGCTCATGCAACTTATAGGTATGGCACACGACTGATTTCCAGTGAAATTCATATGAGCTACAGATATGATACGATTTCCATTGAACACTGCGTACGCGTGTACCGATTTCTGAAGACGGGCCGAATTTCGGTCGTAGATCTCAACCGGCGTAATTAGTTGTAAGCCGTTTGTACGTGACCCGTGCCGCGACGGCACACGTCGACGGAATACGATATAAACGTAGGTTTTATCTGGTGCGTGTGTGCACGGCTTGTTGACGGCCGCGACGACGGCGCGACGGTGAATGTAAAACTGGCGGAACGCATGCAGGAATGTTGATTTTTCTCGTCAACTTTCTACACGCGTCTGACGTCACTACGAGAATCATTGTCGAGTGCGATCGAACGTTTCGTGCGTCTAACGCAACGCGAGTTTTTCGCGAACGTGCAAAATTGTTATTCGGGAATCGAATGCACCCGGTTTATATTTCGTAGAGAGAGAGAATATATTAACATTTAAGAGTCGACGATTCCAAGGTTCCTGTAACTTAGGCAGTTAATAACGAACTCAGATTTAAATATCAGAAATGAATAGCTATAAATGAATAGCTTCTAAAGAACTGATTGCCAGGTGGTGAGGATTTATAGAGAGAGAGAGAGAGAGAGAGAGAGAATAGGTGGCTGAGACGTTTAAGATCGTAATTAATGCTGGAATGGCGATAAGATAAGGGAATAAATAGTTTTCAATCGGCGCTGTAGCTATCTCTGACCTCGTAGCGTGGAATCATTATTCAACGCCTATTCTCGGCTATAAATTCATACAACTTGGCTCGTACCAGCGGCGTAATGAAAAAATTAACTGTAAGCGAAAAGTATACCAATTCGGTCAGCGAACCTTAATCGATTTCACCCGTGAAATGATTCATTGTCATTCGGCGTCTTGTATGAATGAGAGAAATTATAATGACCGTTTCACTTTTTCTCATTTCTGTTTCTGTTCCGGCTCGACTGTGTTATGCCACTTAACAGCTCGTTTATGACGTGTCCAAAGAACTCCACTTCGCATATCGTAAGTGGTCTCGTTTTAAGAAGTGCATGACTAAAAGATGAGAGGGAACACTGTTCCTCGTGTACACGGTCTCTAATAATATTCTCAAGATTTTTAATGAACTTAGAATACAATACTATTACGTTTAATTATCGAAGCGCTCCAGATCTCTCTTATACACCGAGGTACGCATAGCGCTGACGTAATGATTCGTTTCAGTTTCCGGTCGATGGATCCGCGTAATCTAACGGTGGATCCCGTCGGTCTACGGAAGCACGCGCGAAACGCGATTCAGCTGAAATTCAATGGCCCGTTAGAGAAGTGGCCGTTTATCCGAGCGAGCCAGATCGACGGAGCGTAAAACTGAAATCGCGAAGATTTCAGCCTGGGCTCGGAGCGACTGGAATGCATGGAAAAAAGAGAGAGGGAACCAGGAGTAGGATATTCACCTTGGGATCTTATTAAATTATTATTGAGCCGATTAGGTGGCCACTGCCGGAGTAATTGGACGAGGCGAGTTGATTCAGTAGCTCGATCACGCGAAACCCAGCCCATTTACCGTTTATTTCGAATTATTAATAAAATGCGACCTCAGGCTCGTTTTCATTAAGGAACGAGGGACGCGGTTTCCTATTATACTCGCTGATACGAGCGACGTGAATTTACGAGAGAACGATGGGGTTAACGGGGCGCGTGGGAGGATTTAAGTTTACAAAAGGCGCCGCGAACTGCGTCGCCGTTGCGTAGATCGGAGATGCGATGCGCTCTCGCGACTAAACACCGCGCGGACAGTCATTTTCCGCGAAATAACACGTTCCGTTCGGTCACGTTCCCCGGTAATGCACGGGTACACGCGGGACCGTGGCTAGCATACAGGGTGGTCTGGCAAAAATTGATTTGAATAAATCCTATCACTCACTCGTTGCTCTCTCTCTCTCCTTTGCTTATCGAATTTCCGAAATGTTTGTAAAAAGATTCGCGAGACCAAGGACGCTGGTAATTGCGCGTACAATGCAACGCGTTGCTCAATCCGTTACGTGAAAGTTATAATTTAACAATTAACCGTGGAAACGTGACCGGCTCGGTTCTGCCGACTCTTTCCCGAAAGATGCAACCTGCAATTAATCGCAACGAATTCGCAAAAACGAATCGCAAAGCGTTAAAGTAATTACGCGTACACTCTCCTCTTCGCGATTCTCGTAATAAGTATTTTCCTGCGGGTAACAGCGAGGTCGTTGTTTCTTAACCGAGGTAAGAAGTTAAACGGTTACGATGTTTGCAATAAATAGGTCGTTGAATGCTACTTGCGTCGGCGAGTTAAGATCATCTTTTAGGCTCGAAGCAGTCCTTACGTTGTATTCATGTTTATATGTATAGGTATAAATCCTGTTTTTCACTCTTGTGTCCTAGAAGTGGTGGGACATCGTTTATGAGTCCATCCTACACGTTTCGCTATCATTAACGGACACGTAATCTGTGTTGTATCAATTTGTTAATTTCTCAGTAATGATCGTGACACAACTTAATTAAAATACCGTGTGATCTTGCGTTGTAAAATTAGAATGGCGTTGGAATTTCTGTGGAATCAATGATGTCATTTAGACTGACAAATTGTCAGAAGTAAATGACAGCTGGGTCGCGACGCACATGCTCCCGTTCAGCAGTTATGTAAATAATAACTGCGATGCTTATTGAGTTCGACGCTTGTAAGGAGAATCGCAGACGCTTTCCATAGGAATAGGAAAGTGGCAGCTTAATTATTTTAAACATAAACTGTAAATCATTTTCAAATCGGAGAGTTTCTTAATTGGCAGAGATTCAAATGATAAAAATTAATTGGTGGCTTTCGAAATGCTAAAGCAATTTTCCTTTGTTACTCCTTTCGTTTAGAATTCATTGTCAGTTAGTGATTTCATTTCTAAATTAGAATACGATTACGTTAGATTCTTGGAAACTAGGAATCTCCCAGTTGCATTTTGTAACCAGTGTAATTGATAAGCAGCAGAGGTTACGCACTTCTGATTCATTTTTATTTCTTCGAGAACCGACGTTTACTCACGGTTACTATGTAATTTTCGTACATGCCTCATGCATTTTCGCTTCTTACGTTCATTCACACACTGCTACTCCACTTCCCATAATAAAGAGACACTTCCTGCAAGGAACTGTTATACGGAATGAAGGGCTTCTACGCAGTGCACTGTAAAAATGATATCTCATTTCGCACAATGTGAATATTATTATAATTGCCTAGGAAAAAAGTAGAACGTAACTCGTTATCTTTTTAGCAAAAGAAAGTAATTTATATAGTCGGAGAAAAATAAAAATCTTCATTGTGTAAATCGGCACGGTGACCGTGAACCCCAGAATCAGGGTCGAGAAAAGGAAGTCGAGTGGCGAACAAGTGCCACCGGAAAGTAGGGAGCCGTTGAGGCGACTCGTTGCCAATGCCAGCCAGTGACCAAATATAGGCGTGTCGTCATATCGTTTTGAACTTGCTAGACCTTGTCGCGTACACTCGTTTTTTTCTTTTTTGTCAGTTCTTTTCGCCGCATGCCACGCCGGATGAATGTTTGCCCGAGCTATCAGTGTCAATAGTGCGTCGGTTTCTCTTTTCTGCCAGGGAGACGAGTCTCGGTAATAATACGGTTCGGGTTTCACCCGGTCTTCCAGCTGTGCTCTCCCAGAATCTCGTCGCGCCGTGTTTCCGCAGTGACTTCCTGTTAATCTTCTAACCCTTTCCCTTTGTAAACTCTTCGTTGACTAAGGATTTCGTTCATATTTTCAGGGAATTTTATTTTTGTATTTCTTTCAACGTTATCTGACTCTCGATATGATTAATCGATTACGAAAAACCGTCGAAGGCTTATCTAGATGTTGCAAAAGGCACTCGCGAACGTTTCTCCAGTTATGGCGTGGCGCATCCAGCGTGCTTCCGGCTGAGCCCTGCGCGCACGCTTCCTATTCCGAATAAATAAACTTATGCTCGGTAGAAAAACACCTGGAAGTAGTTAAGGCTCTATATTAATTTCGTTGTTGTTTTTCCACGATTCGTGTATTAACTGCACGCGAGTATTACTTTCAATCCCTGAGTTAATGAGTTAATTGAAAGTCGAGATAAATAAGCGTGGTAATATTCTAAAGTACACGCTTTTTACTTTATCAACGAATTCTGATTAAAAGCCAGCGATATCGAGATATCGAGTACGGCTCGAAATGTTCTCCATCGGATAAGGTGAACGTTGTTTACAACATTTTTAACGCCATCGTCAATTCCGTAATAATAATTGTCAATTTGTACTAGGTAATTGTCCGAATTACTTCTCACCCGAGAATATTGAGCACGTTTTTTATTGTCAGACGTTCCGAAGGTTAATTGGCAGACATAAAGAGTCTGTGAGCACGTTAAAAATATTGACAATATTACGACGGTGTTGACAATCGTTACGGCCGGATTATGGACGTACTTATGGCAGCCGGTAAATATTTGCACGGTCAAGATAATGGTGTGACACATTACCGAATATCGTGTAAGAACTACCATCGTGATTCCACATGATCGGCCCCTTTTGGTGCGTTCACCGTGTTTCCGGAACGATTACTCGTTTCCTGTAAACGTTTAAAAGTTTCGTTATGTCACCATGTAGGTGACGACCATAAAAATTTATTCGCCGAATATTTCTATCCCTTGACATCAGGCCATGACTCGTTTTTAGCAAATAATGATTCAGCCTCTTCGTATCTGCGATTTTCCGTAGAATCATGGAAAATGATTAACGCGATTGCAGAACAAATTTATTCAATTATATTTTCAATTCTCCTTCGAATAATCAAGAGCTGTTACGCACGCGAAAATAAATTTATTCGATTATTCGACACGGGCATAAACTTAAATTCCGGGGGGACATAAATTTCGATTGAAGTCGAACGGGTTAATCGTTACGCCAATGTGAGAGGTGCACATACACACTGGGTACTTAGCTTCTACTACACAAAAGAACAGTGGACACAACACGCTGGCGATACGTGCGATAAGAGAGTTCTGTCTGTCAGTGGTCTTTGGCTAACAGCTGAATCAGTTCGGTGTCGCTATTCGCGGACGTCCACACGCTGTTAATTTTCGCTCGTCCGAAAACCCTGTGTGATATCTACGTGCGAATATTTAAACGAGTACCATGACGGTCAGGATTAATCAGTGAACTGTAAAAAGAAAAAACCATGTCGCGTTCCAGCTACGGTACGTTAATCCATATTCTTCATAATTCTATTCCTGATATCACTAATAGATATCCCACGGGACTCAGGATTGACGATTGTTTCATTAGAAGTCACACTGTTTAACAAAACAGATGCGTAGATAAGAGATCGTCTGTCTAAATGGCCACGCATTCCACGCGTAATTAGAGCTCGATGGGTGTCGTTCGCTGCTTAGCCTGCTCGTTCAATTCAATGTTTTCAATGCAACGTCTCCTCGCGTTTAAACATGCAAACCATTCCGATAAGGAATTTATTATTGAAATCCGAGCACGTTTGCCAATGATCGATGCTCGGAAGAATTTTATTTAGAAATAGCTGTTCCATTACAGTTTTTCCCGTGGCGGCAGACGTTACGCTCGAGAAAGCCGCAAGCGCGTAGACGTTCGTACGCGTTACAATCGCGGTTACATGGTTTCCAACAGCTTAGAGAACGGGACGGAGCTTAAGTACTCTAATCAAATCTGCGACGTTACCTGCGTTGTCATTGCCCTCTCGCTTCTCAACGCGAACCACTGTGCTCCTGATCATTGGCGTACCACCTTTAACCCGACGCGGTAATTTCTTCAGGCACATCTCATTCCCACATAAATTACATCCGAACGATACGATATATTTCAAGTAAATGCGTCCCGGGTGGCATTAGAATTTTTCCAACCCTTACCTCGACCGTTAATTGGCTCGTATTAACGTAATGAACGCTATTACTCGGAATACGTAATATGTTTTTCAATGACGCCAGGGTACAAGGCGTAGGTACAGAAACGAGCGGTGCACGAGCCCATTTAACTATGTACGGGAGCTCAATTAATTGTAATCGGGCCGGTCGCTGCTTAGATAGCTGCTGTATGTACACACGTATATAGTCAGTTGAATAAACGACGACGTTCGATGAACTGCTCGTAATAAACGATCGGTTCTGCGAAACCGCGTTTCCTTCTTAACAATAGGACCTACTGCTACTACCGAGAACCGCGTAAAACCAGGGGGAGAGAGGCCGCGGTGGTTTGAGATATTTCCAGCCGTCGCGCCGTGATAACTTATCTTCCCTAGGAGGAATTTACATTTTCTCTTACGAATAGAAAACTAGCTACAGCCGAATATTTCGTTGAAACGATATTGAAACCGTTACCGGGTTTATCAGACGTGATAAGGAACGATACGAATCGGTCAATACGGTGATAAGGCACGCTCCGTCACCCTGGACGTGTCAAACTTACGCAATCGTAATCGTAATTTTTTGAACAAAAATGTCGCCGTTTCCATTCTTAGAATGATGAGGTAATTTGATCATCGTTCGATGTTTACTTCGAGATATTGATGGGCGGACGAGAAGGTAAATGGACGGTAAGCGCGAATCACGTTTTAGCCAGGGCAGCCAGTTCCCTTTATTTTTACCAGCGTTCGTGACTCGACAAGATTATTGTCCCTTTGGGTTTTATCGTCGCTCTCGCTCGCCAGCAGGCATGTGTCACATTTTTTCCCACCTTATAAGGAACGAGCGACACGATTCGAATAAACGTGTATGGGAACGCGAATCGGTTGTTTAGACGGTTAACAGGAAAAACCGATGTTAATATCTAGTTGCCGGTACACGGGATTATTTTTAACGTTCGACGATGAAAGCGCGCGGAGCGTCGTTTACCTTAAAATGGAACAGAGATTTTTCATGTAAATAAAACATCCGAAGGTTCGGGGAGATGAAAGGCGGTGTCTAACTTTGGCGACAACGTTTTCGGTTACAGGGGCGCAGTATGTGCCCGGCGCTGGGCTTGGCGCCGCACCCCAGTTCAGGAGTTTCAACCTCGAGTACGCGCCGAGCTACCCGCCGTCCAGAGTCGACAGATACAGGGGTGGTACCGATATACAGAAGAGAATGACTCAGAGGGAGGACACGATCAGGTTCGAGCAGGGCCGCATCAAGGCCCTGCAGGAGGAACGTCTTCATATACAGAAGAAGACGTTCACCAAATGGATCAACTCGTTCCTTTTGAAGGTACATACGCGTCAATCGGTATACCGAGATCAACCGTGCTCCAATCCCATGTTTACTCTAATCAATAGAAACTAATTATTAGAATATGGACCAGTTGAGAATACAATTAGAATTAGATCTCGTATTTTCTATACTGGTATTATCAGCGAGCAATCGCGGTAGCGATGACTTGGATTCTATTACGTGTCATTATGTACACTAGATAAAGATAAGAATTTTATCCATTAGATCACGTATTTCTGCATTCTTTTATTTGTAGTATATCTTGATCTCGCTATGTCACGTTTGTGACAAACGTTGTAAGGAAAGATGCAATGCTTGAAATCGATCGTACTTTCATCTCGTAGGCGCGTATGGAGGTGGACGATCTGTTCACGGACCTGGCGGACGGCAAGAAGCTGCTGAAGCTGCTCGAGATTATCTCCGGCGAACGACTGGCCAAACCCAACAATGGGCGAATGCGCGTGCATAAAATCGAGAACGTGAACAAGTCCCTGGCGTTCCTCCACACGAAGGTAAAACTGCTTTCTCACGGATCAACTTAATTATCCCTAATCTTATCAGTTAATTTTACGAAGAAACGAAAATCTCTTATAAGACTTACCAATTAATTATCGACGTCTGGTTTAACGAGGATCAGAAAATTTCACCGGGAGATATGGATCCGTTGATAGGCCTGATTGTTCGTTAGAGGAAAGGAAATAATTCTCACGCTTTCGCGATTGTCTTTTTCGTCGCGCGACACCGGTAGCAGGTTTGCGTAGTTTATGTAAGGGTCGGTGATTGTTGCGCAAGCGAAAACTGAAATTTTCTCTCGGACCAAGCTTTTCCTAACCAATGGACGTTAATAAATGACGGTGCATACCTCATATTAAACTATGTAACATCATAAAAGATACAGGAACGAATCGATAATTCATTTAAATACGGCCAGGACACGTAATACGTGTTTCCTGTAATCAGAGAAATCAAACGTGAACGCCGGGTCTACAAAGTGCTATGGTTAAAACTTTCATAGCTTCTTTTACGAGTTCCGTAGAATTGATAATAAATCAGAGAATTCAGACGCGTCTCGCCCCCGCGGTCGCGCACGTAAGTACATTACGTCTGGCGTACGTAAAACCATTATGTCATAAGCTACGGAGCATAGAGGCCATTCACGAGGACTTCGCGCTTGTAGGGCCTCGGTCGCGGGTACCACGTATACGTAGGACGTCTTCGGGAGACTCCGCGCAACCAATACGTTAACTGAACCCTTATCTCCTTATATGCGGTACATTAAATCATTGGATATTCCTGGCGACGATCGGACGTTAGAAAGTCGAAGAAAATGTATAATTCGCTAAAGTGCTCATCGAGAACGTCTCTTGCATTCTCAAACGTGCGCATTTTATTTTTCGTAACGAGGTTGTTAAATTTTATTACCCATCGAGTCCAAACCTCCTTAACTCTCGCATGGAAAACGCACGTCGAGAGAGAAGCTCGCGCTCTCAACCAAATCAATTTCTGAATTTGAAGGATGCTTGTTATTTTTTCTTCTCGATCGGATAAGGCCTCGCGGATGGAAAGTTATTCATGGAAAATACACGTCCTATCGCGCGTGCCTATTCGTCGCGTTACGCGATTCGCGACACCGGCTAAGTTACGTAAAGTCATCTTGCCAGTCGGCCGGGTAAAAAGTGCAAAATATGCGGACGTGATCTCACGTCGTTTGCATAAAATCTATGTTCCCTTTCGAATGTTTCGCAATTAAATTTCTTTCGTCTCACGGCCTGGCTAATTCGATTACCTGCCGTTATCGCGTTCCGTATGGAAATTTTTTCGCACTCGTAATCCGCCGAGGAATATTTGCGCGTGTCATTTGCATGACAAAGTGAGAATAGGTTTCGCGTTCGCGCTTATTTTTATCTGTGACTTCCTCGTCTCGTCTGACCGTGTACGTACTAATTGAGCCAAGAGACAAATTAAGATAAACAGAC
>SHCU01000206.1:102783-119863 GCA_004307685.1 Ceratina australensis | reverse complement strand
CCGCGAATCAGAGCAGAATCGAGGAGATCAAGGCGAAAGGAGAGACTCTCCTTCAACAGAAGCATCCGGCGAGCACCGAGATTCGACAGCAACTGGAACATCTTCACGCATCCTGGAGGAAACTGTTACTAGAATCCGGGAATCGAGGCAGAGGCTTAGAAGAAGCCCAGGATATTCTGGAATTCAACAATCAGGTAGAAAAGATCGAAGCGTGGATAAGAGATAAGGAGATGATGGTTCAAGCCGGAGATACTGGAAAGGATTACGAGCACTGTTTGAGTCTTCAGAGGAAACTCGATGACGTGGACAGTGATATGCGCGTAGATGATTCGAGGATAAAAAGTATCAACGCATTGGCTGACAAATTAATTAAACAAGGCAGAGACAATGAGTCAAAGGCTATTCAACAACGTCGGGATAATTTCAACAATAAATGGAAAGGTTTACAAGGAGCGCTGAGCGCTTACAGGGAATTATTAGCCGGAGCTTTGGAGATCCATCTCTTCAACAGAGACATAGATGATACGAGTCAACGAGTGGTCGAGAAGTCGGTCGCTATGAATACCAGCGATGTTGGTAAGGATCTTGCTGCCGTTGAACATCTACAGAGAAAACAGGAAGCGATGGAGAGGGACATGACAGCCATCGAGGGAAAATTGAAGGAGCATCAAGCGGAGGCCAGGAAATTATCACAGAAATATCCGGACAAGGCGCCGCAGATAAACGGCATATTATCGGAATTACAGTCGAACTGGGACGATCTGCAACGACTGACTCAACATCGCCGCGAGGCGTTGAACCAAGCTTACACTTTGCACAAGTTCCAAGCCGATCTACATGAGCTAGAACTTTGGGTAGCTGACACGATTAAACGTATGGACGAATCCGAGCCACCCACCACGATATCCGAGGCCGAAGCCTTATTAGAGCTCCATCAGGAAAGAAAAGCAGAGATCGACGGTCGACAGGATACGTTTAAAGCTTTGAAAGAACACGGGCAAAAGCTTTTAACCATCAACGAAGACGTCAGGGGTAACTTAGAGCATCTTGAAGAACTGCGACAAGGTTTGGTGCACGCGTGGGAAACGAGGAGGCAAAAATTGACTCAAGCTCATCAGTTGCAATTGTTTAAAGAACAAGCCGACCAAGCTGACAGTTGGCTGGCAACGAAGGAAGCATTTCTTAATAACGATGATCTTGGTGAGTCCCTCTCCGGCATCGAGGCATTGCTACGGAAACACGAAGAATTCGAGAAAATGTTAGTGTCTCAATTGGGACGTATCGACGAGTTAGAGAAATTTGCGAATGAAATTCTATCTAAGGAACACGCGGATGCTAGTGTGATTAGACAACGACTGGCATCGGTATGCGCCCGAAGAGATAGACTGCAGAATAGCGCGAGAGCGAGAAGGAAGAAGCTATTAGAAAGTCACCATTTGCACCAGTTCCTGCGGAACATATACGAAGTCGAAGGGTGGCTTCATCAGAAGCAACAAGTCGCTAGCGATGAGAATTATCGCGACTCGTCGAATTTGCAAAGCAAGATTCAGAAACACGCTGCATTCGAAAGTGAATTGATGGCTAACAAAGGACGAATATCTGCGGTGATGAACGAAGGTGAGGCGCTGATAGAAGAGAATCACTACGCGTCGGACAGTATCCAAGAGCGTCTCGAAGAATTGGAAGCAGAATGGCGACTTCTTCAAGAGACCAGCGAATTAAAGAAGAACCGATTGAACGATGCTTATCAAGCTC
Source organism: Ceratina australensis (assembly GCA_004307685.1). NCBI lineage: Eukaryota > Metazoa > Arthropoda > Insecta > Hymenoptera > Apidae > Ceratina > Ceratina australensis. The sequence goes on along the minus strand of SHCU01000206.1, from coordinate 118,108 downwards.
TGCTTTTCGGTCGGACTTTGGACGAGTTCGAGGCATGGATGGATGAAGTGGAAGTTCAATTACAATCCGAAGATCATGGGAAAGACTTGGCTAGCGTGGCCAATTTGTTGAAGAGGCACACCAACCTGGAGAACGACGTTCTTGGCCACAACGAGGCTTGCGAGTCGATCAAGGAGACAGCTGCCAGTTTCCAAAGATCGCATCACTTCATGGGCGACGAGATACAAGAGAGGGCTATGATAACGATAAACAGATACCATAGTTTGCAAGAACCGATGCAGATAAGGAGAGATAACTTGGAAGACGCGAAGTTGCTTCATCAGTTTGCGAGGGATGTCGAAGACGAGATGCACTGTCTATCGGAAAAGGAGCCTCTGGCCATGAGCAACGATCTGGGAAGTTCTTTGACCACCGTGCAACGATTGCAAAAGAAGCATCAATCGTTAGAGGCAGAATTGATCTCAAGAGAGCCAGTGGTAGCTTCGTTGGTCAGCAGAGCCACAGCTATGGTCAGAAGCGGTCATTTCGCTTCGGAGAAGATCGAAAAATTGTCCCAAGAATTGCAAGACAAATTGTCGCACTTAAGGGATCTAGCTAGTGTTAGAAAATTAAGATTACTGGACGCCGTCGAGTCGCAGATGTTCTATGCTGAGGCTGCGGAGGCTGAGCAATGGATAAAAGAGAAACATCCACAATTGACTGCTACCGATTACGGCAAAGACGAAGATTCCGTTCAATCCTTATTGAAGAAGTTAGAAGAGATCGAACGAGATTTAGCCGGCTTCGAGAACACCGTCTCGAACTTGAGGAAGTTGTCCCACGGATTAGTAGAGAGACATCACTTCGATAGCAAAAATATAACGCAAAAACAATCGGAGATTGAACATAAATTCAAGGAATTACAAAGGCTGAAGGATAATCGCTTCCAGCGATTGCGCGAGAGCGAGAAGTTCTTCAAGTTCGTCAGGCAAGCGGACGAGGTGATCGAGTGGATCGGGGATCAAACGACTGTCGCCGCATCTGAGGATTACGGTCGCGACGTGGAACACGTCGAGCTCTTGATCCAGATATTCGACAATTTCTTAGCCGGTTTAACGACGAGCGAGAGCCGAGTGTCAGCAGTTCTCGACGAGGGGCAGAAATTGATAGAAGAGAATAATCCGGAGAAGTCGAAGATACTGATGAAGATAGACGAAACCAAGCAGCAGTGGGAAGATCTGAAGGAGTTAGCACACGCGCGGCAAGACGCGTTGGCTGGAGCGAAACAAGTTCACATGTTCGACAGGACAGCGGACGAGACAATCTCCTGGATTCAGGAAAAGGAAACTGCCCTCAGCTCCGATGGTTACGGGCATGATTTAGAAACGATACAAGCTTTGGTGAGGAAGCATCAAGGATTCGAGACAGATCTGGGCGCCGTGAAGGAACAAGTCGAGCTGTTGATGGAAGAATCATCTCGATTGATCGAATTATTCCCGGACGCGAAGGTGCATATAGACGTGAAGCACCAGGAAGCGGAAACTGCTTGGAACGAGCTGCTGGAAAAAGCAGCGCAGAGGAGGAGCAAGTTGTCCCAGGCCGAGCAACTGCAATCGTACTTGGGCGAGTACAGAGATCTCATGTCTTGGATAAACGAGATGGTAGCGAAGGTGACTGCTCCTGATTTAGCTCGCGATGTTCCCGGGGCGGAGGCGTTGATTCAGAGACACAGGGAGTACAAGGCGGAGATCGAAACACGCAACGAGGCGTTCGATAAGTTTTATAAGACGGGTCGAGAGTTGATAGAAGGCGGTCACTTCTTAGGGAAGGAGATCGAGGAGAAGGTATCGGTTCTGCGGCATCGGCAACAGTTCTTAAAAGACACTTGGGAACAGAGAAGACGAATCTACGATCAGAATTTGGACACGCAGCTGTTCAAACGCGAAGCGGAAACCTTGGAGAACTGGATCGTCAGCCGAGAGCCGATGTTGTACGACGGGAAATTGGGTGAGAGTATCCCACAAGTGGAGGAACTGATAAGAAAACATGAAGATTTCGAAAAGACCATCGAAGCTCAGGAGGAGAGGTTCAGCGCGTTGAGGCGTATAACTATGTTGGAGGAAGCTTTCCAGAAGCAACAGGAGGCTGAAATGGCGGCCAGGCAAGCGGAGAAGGAGAGGGTAGAACGTGCTCGACTTGAGGAACGGAAACGCAAGGAGGTACAGAGGATAACGGAAGAGAGGAAGCGCGAAGAAGAAAGAAGACGATTGTTAGATGTTCCAAATGTGCACGACGAAGTCAATGGAACGAGCGACGAAAACGAATCGATGAACAAACTGTCGCCTATGAAGACTGCCAACGTCGCAGAGAACTCAGACGTCACTCCCACGCAAAAGCAGCATGGCATATCTCACGTATTCGGCGAGAAGCTTAGAAGAACGACACCAGATATAAAGAGAGCGGAAAGTATGAAAGTTGATACGAAGAAACCGAAGAGGACCCCGAGTTTCACTACCAGGAGAAGAACACAGAGCTTCAGGAAGCTTCAGAGGATGGAGAATATGGACACCCTGCCTCCCGTCGAGATCCAAGGTCTCTTAGAAAGGAAGCACGAGCTTCAAAGCGCTGGCAAGAAGGCAGCGGTTCGCTCGTGGAAACAATATTATACCGTGTTATGCGGGCAACTCCTATGCTTCTTTAAAGACATGGAAGATTTCTCTTTGAGCAAAGCGGCCACTGCTCCTATCACGATTTTCAACGCAGTCTGCGAAAAGGCGGACGATTATACCAAGAAGAAGAACGTATTCAGGTTGAAGTGCACCGACGGTTCGGAATTCCTGTTCCTGGCGCCGAGCCAGCAGGAAATGGAGGACTGGGTGAATAAGATCTCGTTCCACGCGAAACTGCCACCGAGCTTGCAACTATTAAGTTACGATGAGTCGCAGAAAGAAGGTTTGGAACGATTGCAGAATGTCGACCATGGTGATGATAACGCATCGACTGGAAGCAGCCGTACGTCCACTCCAGAATTGGAAAGGAAAAACTCAGTGATCAGACGCGACGCATCTAGCTTACAGCATTCGCCCAGCAGCGTGCAGATCGAGTTCCTTCAGATGCACAGGCAGAATCAACAGAAACGTGATTCTCAGAACAATTCGGAGTTCGTGATTTCTCAAAGAACGGAACCCCAGGCGGAGTACTTGCAAGTGCACAAGCAATCACCGATGCTAGCGCAACAGCAATTCATACAGCAGGAACAATTAATAAATCAGAGAGAACAGTATCAACCAAATTCCGGGGATAAGCCACCAATTCCACCGAGAGGTGCGCCCCCGCCAGTTCCGATGCGATCCCCGAGCTCTGAAGCTATCCCACAATATAGGCGTGATGGTACGTTCAAAAGGAGTCATTCAGTTTGATTTCGATATTTTATAAAGATACAAGTACATATATGAAATATCGGGTTATCTGTTTTTCAGATGTGGATCAGGGAAGACAGGGATATTATCAACAGCGTAGCGCGACTTTGAACCACAACGGTTCCGGTCAGTATCCAAGCAACTCAACTTGGCACAGGCAGAGCAGTTTGGAACTCAACGCGCAACATCAAGGTATGCAGAAAGAAAACGATAATTGTTGCTTCGAGTAGACGTAAAACGCCCCGTACTGTATTGTGGTTGTTTTGTAGAATTAGCACCCCCCTTGCCATCAAGTGCCCCTCCGCCAAACAGAATGGCTCAGTGGAGTGCTCCCCACGATCCCGGTTAGTCATTCTTCGTTGTTTGTCTTCGTTTCTTGCATGCTTCTAGTTCTACCTTCCAATCGTTTCTCTACGTTTGTCCTAGCGTTTCCTAAATACATTGGCACGTATCACTCGAATTCTACGACTCCTCTTTGATTTATTTCTAAGGAATGAATATTATTTTCTGTTACAGCTTATGGAAACGTACCTGTCAATACGAGACAGGTAAGTCCATCCCACAGAAATTCCAGTTACCGTAAAATATCATTTTACTTATCGTTTGTTTTTTTTATATATTTAGGGTATGCAGCAGAACAATTCTTTCACGGGCAGGCCGGTTTCCCTACCGCCGTACGTGGCACCACCCGCGGTCCCACAAACTGCAAATCTGACGGTAGTCGATGGAGGCAGTAGAAGGGCCAGTGAGAGCGGATCGGAAAGCGAGCACAGCATAAGCGGTAACAATCGCAAGGACCGCGATTACAAACGTAGCTCGGTCCTGAGCAATCTGTTCGGAAGACGAAAGAAACCTCAATCGTAACTCTTTCGATCAATTATTTTTACGCTCGCTTAAACACGAAGTGCAACGAGCGTGCAAGATTTTTTTTTCTACAGAACAAAGAACGTTCCTTCGGGGTAGAAGGGACGCGTGCACTGTCCAGTGCGATTGTAAATTATTTTTTATGTACTATAAATACTATTGAAGATGATATACGATGAAGCATTTAATAGGTAATTTTCAAGAATCATTATTATATATATATATATATAAAAATCGAGTACTACGATGGTGATAGGAAGGTCGATGATAGGAAGAGAAGGATCACGGTAGGGAGTGTTACATGAATTTATTTAAAGTGTACCTGACTTTAAGAGGAACGTTACATGTATGGAAGAGGAATCACGCCGACGCGCGGAGCTAAGGTTTAAGTTTTTGTAGATGTCAGTAATATATTGATCGCCTGTTGTTCGGGACCAATGACCTAATGTAAAGTAAGCGAGGATACCATAAAGTTACGTGTACACATTCGAATGGAAGAGAAAAATTATGTTTCAATCTTAATAATAACTATACCAATTCCTTTTTTTTATAACTAAGTAACATTACGTTCTGTAAAGTGTATTTAATTCTTCACGAGGATTGATTATCTATTACTTAGGCTTATCAGTGATATTCTGTAGTTACGTAGCGCGATACCTATTTTTCGTTACGGTGTTAACGATCGAAAAGATGAAACAATAAATAAAACAAATAACACCCAATGGTATTCTTACAAACCTCTTATTTCAGTAAAAAACATACGATACACTTTGGAGTTAACAATATACGTACATAATTAATAAGCGCGATGCATAGGCGCGTTATTGCACTGAACACTTATAGTGCAAAGTTAAAATTACTTCTTACAGTATTAAGTAGCACACTCCTCGCTTAACGACCTAATATGTACACTATTTGGCATTATTTTTTACATAAAAATACGATATAAAATTCTGAGTATATTACAGTAAAGAAATTCCAGTCGCGCTCGTATTTTGCACAATCAAATAAATTAATCTAATAAAGCTTAAAGGTAATAGTAACAAGAAGTCAACGTAAAAGATTCGAAACCATATTTTCCATCGATTTATCACAAACCTTAATTTGATGTATTGTTTTTGCTATGAACTCGCCTTCAATGAAGACGAACGAAGAGAACGCGAAAGTACAGTCGTCATGGCAATGACCACGTCAGTCATACAATTGTCGGCGGTTGAAGAACAGCTGGCGCCCGTCTGACTTTCAACGCTTCTGGACTCATGGCGTGCACCTGCTTCGTGATCTGGTCGTAATCATACGTGACAGCCAGTCCGCCTTCGGAGTTCGCCTTCCTCGTGTACCCTTTACCTTGAGAACAATTCATATTCTTCTGTCTGTCGGGCGTCGCGTTACCATTATTGTAAAACGCGTCAGCGGCGATGCTACCCTCCTCCTCTTCTCGCCGGTACCGTCTGTTCTTCATCCTCAGCACCGAGTAAACGCCGATGGATATCAAAAGAAGTAGGAACAGCAAGCCCACAGCGGCGGCTGCGGCGATCACTCTCATTTCCGTCGGATCGCGAATCACCAATTTAATATTAGTTGAATCCCTGCCTTTTTCACTTTCAACGAAGAGCGTGTAGATCCTCGCGTCTTCCTTCTGAAGATCCTTCACCACCAATTTCGCCCAGTAGCAATTCGTCGGCATGTCCTCCTCCTTGATGTGTTCAAGCGGGAGCGCCTCGTATTTCGGATGAATGTTTTCCCCTAAGAAGAAACGAGAAACTATGAAGGAATGTCTATTTAAAAATGACTTCGAGTCAGATACGTACCGGCTCTGATGTGCGAGCTTCCCCATTGCCAGGCGACGAGCTTTGGAGGCGGTCTCGAGCAGAACCGTGATTTCAAAATGTGTTCCGGTTCCCCGGACCAGCCAAGAGACTCGTGGATACCTTTACCGGCGGACGAGGGCCTCGCCTGTATCTCGGGCGGCCCTGTTACGTGGAGCACGTACCGGGCCTCGCTCGGCGTTTCTCTCCGCACTCCGTTGATCACGTTGAACGCGACGCATCGATATTCCCCTTCGTCGGACCACATCACGTTCTCCAAACGTAAACGTTTACCGCCGTCCTTTGTCTGGAGCGGATTCTCGATGTTATCCGTCACGCCTCCGCGGAGATGCATCCATCGGTATTGAGCCGGAGGATTCGCGTCGAACTCGGTGCACTCGAAGGGCTCCAGGCTCGTTCCCAGAAGCGTCGTCTCTTCGACCCTCTGCGTCTCGTTGAGCGCGCCGTCCTCCCGCAACGTCGGAGCATCTAGAGGAATCATAGAAAAAAATTAATCAGTCGTTCCTCGGATTAAGTCTTACGGAAAGGGGGTCTCGTTGTAAGCTCGATTCCAAGAATAGACCGCGAGGAGAAATCGTGTAACTATTACTTAGGGCGAGCCATAACTGTACCATCGGTGAACAGTGAACGTTCACGTCGATGAGCACACAACTGGCATTATTCTATCCACGGGCGAACGAAGCCAACCAAATTGACGCGTTTCTCGCGGCTGATCACGGTAGTTGTCCCGCGAAAGAAAAAAAAGAAAAATGAAAATGAACGGAGGTAAAAGTACGAACATTGCACGTCGAGTCTGTAGTTGGCCGCGGTGCTTTCACCAATAACGTTGACCGCCTTGCAAGAATAGAGACCGGCGTCGTTTCTCTTGACCGGCTCGAATCTCAGCTCGGAGCCGGTCGTCGTACCGTTCGGCTGCGTTCTGTTTAGCATCAGCGTTACCACGTTGCTGGCCAACGCGATGGGAGCTGAATCCTTGAACCACTTGATCGTTCCGCTGGGGTTCCCGTCCGCGAAGCATTTCAGGCTCATAAAGCTGGCCGAATCCTCGAGCGCTGCCACCAACAGCCGAGGCTTCGTCTCGATCCTCACCTCGGGCGAGTCTGCGATTTAATAACCATTTTAAAACGGAACCATCCACTCCCACGGAGTCGTACCAATTCCGCTGGTAATTTAAAAACAGCGAATAAAAATCATGCCGCATGCAATTCGACGAACTTTCTAAGCAACGTAACCCAGTTGAATGAAACGAATTTCAAACGTTCCGAATAAATTCTACGAATCATCCGTCGACTTCGAGTAGTTAGAAATCTTTCGTTCGATTTCTACTAATAATGAAACGCGAATTTTCCCGTGAATAGCAAATACAGTAGAAACGTGCTTAGAGTCACGGGTTTATATACATACAATGCACGTCCAGTCGTGTTTCCGCAGAAGCTGGAACGAGACTAGATGGGTGCATCGTGATGCACCGAATCGGCAGACCATGATTCTCCCTTTGTCCGCGAACCCGGAGGAGACTGTGAGCCGCCCAGGTTTTCGGGCTGTCTACTTCTGTCGAGTTCGTCTGTTCCCTCAACGGCTCCACTTCGTCGCCTCCTATGTACCTGCGAATATCCGAACGGTGATGAAAACGTCGTCGAAGAAATTTTCCAAATTAGCGTTTAGTCGACTCCATTCATAAAGAGATCCAGCCAAGTTTCCGGAAAGCGGGCACGGCAATTTCCCACGAGAACGGCGATGTATACTCAAGGCTTTATACCCTTTCTAAGAGTGATTCACGGGGCGACTATGCTCACGGCCAGTTTCTCCGCTTCTACGGCTCCTAACAAATCTGCATAATTACGCTCGGCATCACGCGTCTTCGAACGCGAGCAAAAGAAATTATATGAGGAACACGGGATGAGCTTATTTAGACAGCGTGCCTATTAAAGGTTGTAAAAAGAGTCGCTTGGAACCGCGCCCCGTTACAATGGCCAACAGTAATTTCCTACGGACGCAAAGTGTGAAATTAGGAACCGTTCTCTCCGTGCCACATTCGATTCCCTCTTCCGCGGGAGGAATACAAAAAAAAAATCCGTTTACTGCAAGTAACTCGCCGAGAGAAACGTCGCCGACTTCTCATCGGGCATCGATGTCACTGGGGCTTGACAATTTCAACGACAGCTGACAAAGAGGTAAATCACTAAATAAGTAAACACATCTCGTATCATCTCCATCTTCAATGATTAAACGATTCACGGATAATTACCAGCCGAGTCTCTTTGCCATTACGACCTCCTCTTCTTTTCAAATTGTTTGCGCTTTCTAATCGCGCGTCCATTAACAATGAAATCCTGTCTCAGCGATATTTCAATTATCCTCGATTACGTATATAAACTGATTTACATACGGGGTCTCGTGGTTCGCGAGCGGGACGATTTATCGCTCGAACGTAACGCTGGGAATTAGTGTTTACACCGCGTAACACGTGCGTTCACGGTCCCGCGAGGCGTTGCCGGTACGCGAACGCGCGTAACGCCGCTCATGCGAACGTGATGATCGGCACAGAGTGAGTTTCGTGTTATAAGAATTTCGATGAGGTGTGGCCAGCACGGCCGCTAGACCGTGACACGTAAAAGACGCTGCTGCCGGCTAAGCTGCTCCCCGCTGCATAAACACCGCGTTATGGTTTCTTGCCACGGTCGGCTGTGGCCTCCGCGAACCGCGATTTTTTATCTCCTAAGCGAAGCAGCGTTTTCAGGCCGGAGAGTTTAGCCGGGACGGAGCACGTTCGATCATCTAGTTACGGGAACGAGCAAACTCTTTTTCGTACCGAGGAATATAATCGAGGAATTGTATGCTTCTTTCGGATTCATCGATCCCTGTTATTAATTCTTTTACGCTCGGTTTTGTCTCAGGGAATTTAAATTACACTCGAAAAGCAATAACCTGATGGCATTCCTACGAATGAAAGTTGCCGTAAAAACAATAGGAATATAGACAGTACCGTTGTTGCGCGAGGTGTTTCGCCGATGCGTACGATCGGCGCGAAACGAAAGGAGAATGTGGCTTCGAAATTTGTGGAGAGCGACGGGCACGCGGTTTGCCCTTTCAGCGGGGTAATTAACTCACCATTTGATGAGGGCCGGTGGGTTTCCGTATCTTGATACGCAGGAAATTGTCACTTCCTGACCCTCCCTTAGTGTCAGGGCGGTGGTTAAAATAGTCCCCCCGTACTCCAATCGTGGGTTCCGGGGTTTCACTGGAAATAACAACGGGACATTTAACTGTAGGGTTCATAATGAATTTCCCATTATTCAATCGCGACTCGTTTATTTCGTTCCCCGCATTGATCAAAGCGGTCGGTTACAAAAATCGAACAGCGAAAGAGGAAAGTAGAACGGAACGAGCGGCTCGCGTTGCATCACGTAGCGCGCGCGTCCGTCGAATTTTAAGTTCCGCCGCGAAAAATCTGCATTGTTCCACCGGCGCGGCGTCAGGATCTGATTAGCCCGTACGAGTCATACGCTCGTCGAGGATCATTCACGCCGCCGGGGGAAGCGATATTTCGTCGGTGATGTAAACAGGCAACGTTCCGTTAAAACGCCTTAACACTCGTTTAACGCTTTAACGTATCGTGGAGCATCGGTTGAGACTCATTAATTTCTGATACAGAGCAGATAACTCTGAGAGCAGTTTCTGGGAAAATTAGCCGGCTCTGGGTTGAATATCTTCAAGCGGTTTCCCAGACACAGGGGCAATCTGTTCCTGTATTTTTTTTCTAAACAGATGAACGGGGCGTACAGATGTGCCGCGTGTGGAAGGTCGAGTGGGAAACGATTTCCCGATGGGGAAATTCGAGCCGCGCGTCAAGTGGACAGCTTTCGGAAGCTCGCCCGTTCGTGTGAAATTCGAGAGGGCAGGGAAAGCGGACGTTCCATCCTATTTTCTTAACATCTAAAAATAGCGCATGTATAAATCCTTACCCCGGACTAAAAGCCGTGATGGGAGCGAAGTCAACGCGTCCTGTCGCGTGAAATCACCTGAGGTGACCTGACACTCCCAGTAACCGTCGTCGAAATCGAGGGAGGCCCGTCTGATAAGCAGGGTGCAATCGCTGCCGCGTCCGCTGACCCACTCGTACTTGTCCGGGTGCATGCCCACCGGTTTCCGGTCTTTCTGCCAGATGCACTGGCCGCGTTTGTCCTGCACCCTGCAGCGTAGCTGCACGTCGTCACCCGATGAGACTTCCTGATATAAGGCCGGCGTCTCGGCGAATCTTTGCTCGCAGCTGATCTCAACGACAATCGCGAGCGCAATTAAAATTCCTTTGAGGATAGTGAATCTCATTTTGAAATGCCGTCGCTCAGGAATGCTTCAGGAATTTCTAAACTGATTTAGTTAGAATGTCCTTAATTTATTTTATATATTTTAATATTTGGATAATTTTTTAGATAAACGTTCTACGTTCATCGTCGCGGTTGGAGAGTGTAAGTTCGTTGTTGAATCTATCACAATTAAGCTGGTTCTCGAAACACTGAGTCACGTCGAAAGTTGCTCAACACTGTTTTTTTTTACAGCTAATTGATCGTTAAATCTGTTATGATTGACGCCAAAATAGGAAACCTCCGTGATCACGTCACATTCATATCTTTTCTTTTCACAATTGAGTAACTGGTTCCAATCCTTTCTTTTCTTAACGAGACACGTTCACTGTAAACACTGTGCGCTATATTCGATCAGAACCGAGCCGCGCGCTACGCGCATTCCACTCTCACACTGCTTTTTAATTTGAATTATATTATGCGTGACAGGTAGTTTTTGCGTTTGAAATAGAATATTAGCTGCACGATGATAGCGTCGACGTTAGCAGGGATATCAGTTCCGAGTGGACATCTCGTATCTCACTGTCGGAGAACTTAAGACCAAGTGAGCTGTCGGGAAATTCGAACGAAACTCCGTGGCTGCGGTCGATTCTGCAGCGCCATCGTTGGTGTCCGCGCGAAACGTTCACACATCCCCTTATGAAATTCAAATTCGATTTCCTTTTTTGTACTATTGAACAATGCCCTTCACTTTCATTATCATTCGTAGCGGAAAATTCAATTCCACGCGCATACCGCGCACTCCCTCGCACCGTATTATTCATGCATCCTCGTCGTTTCTTCAAGTTCAAGTTCCTCGCTCCCTACACTCGCGTAATTTAACACGCTCTCTCGTCGTTCAAATGTTTATATCGTTCGAGTTTCTGAACTTTATAGATTTTCCCGGTGGGAACGGAGAAACTTCCATTCGTACGACCAACCCTTACTTCCCTTCGGGGATACACTTTGCGGGACGATGGTATTTAAATATTGTAATTTGCGAGGAACGGGCGGATCGCGTACCGGGCCGCGCTGCTGGCCGAGAAAGAAAAGAAAACAGCCGGTGGTGGTAGCGACGAGGTGTATCTAGGACGTTCGAGTACACAATACTGTGGAGTCAGATAGTGGAACTGAGCTGTAGTCAAAGCCAGAACGTTCACCGGAGTGGAAGCGGAAGACGGGCCCCGAACGCAAGCCCACGCGTGCGTATCCAACCCTGTCTCCTCTGCTAGCTATCCTTATTATTCGAGCGTGTTATCATTATGCCATGCTACGGCGAGCTTAGCCGCCCATTTGTTCTACATTACTCTTTATTTCGCGTTTATCCACCGCGAACCACGCCGAATTCTTATGAGACCCACATAATTATAAAATATAAATAGTGATAACGTAAAATCCTGACTGTAATAAATCTCTCTATCTCTACTCTAGTTTAGGGTAAATTCTTATTGCTTTCGACCATCGTGATGCCATAAAATTTAATCAGGGAATCGTTTTCGTTAATTGACACTTAAATGATGAGTTGTCAGTACGCTGATAAGCAGCCAGTTTAATGTAGAGTAAAAGTAGTTTTAAGTAGATATATCAAAGAACAACCTCAAGTATCATTAAGGCATGAGTTAATGGTTTCGGTAACGAGCCGTTAATCGATTCGCTCGGTCGCATAGCGAGACCGTGAGATCACAGTGATCGTTAGAACGCAAAATTTGTCGATTAGTATAGGATTGCTTAGTCAGGGAAATATGGTGGTTCCTCGATGAAGGGGTGACAAGAAACTTGATCCTCTCGTTTTGCATACATTTATTGTATTACATGCGTATTAAACAACTTTATTTATCCATATTCATATCTGCATTTATTTCTTTTACGACATTGGTAAAACAGTTATTTACACAATAACGCCGTGTTATATTATATATAAGCTATGACTAGATAATATCGACGGTTTAGGTACTGTCTCGGAAACGTTTCTAGCAACAAGAGGAAAAACGTTAACAGAGGGAGCTCCGAGTTCGTTCACAATCATAGAAATTAATTATCGACTCGAAAAGGTGCTCGAGCTGCTGCGCTGTACCCCTCGCCTCATCGCTTCGTATCTTTTATTTCGTTGTCTACGGGCTCACGTCTCCCATCTCGGTTAGCCACCCACGCAAGGTATAAATCGTACACTGTTCGTTGATCGTTCAGCTTAAAAATTAAATCTATTCTTACAAATTATTATTAACGTTGCATTATCGCGGTACGTACGAGTATAAAATGCTAGGCGTGTCTATTATAAGTTTTATCGAAGGGTTGCTACACGCTATAATAGCCGAACGCGCGAGCAACCAGCGACGTTCTCGCTGTTCCACGTTTATTTCCTTTATTATATTTGACATGGCCATTTTACACGCTTTACATAGAAAATGAGACGTTGTACCGTTTTGGTGTTACGCGAGAGTAATTAGTGAGAGCGAACTAAATATTCGGATGATCCCTCTTGTCAATTACAGGTACACGGACGTATTGACACAACGAATACAATAAATGCGTCGCGCACGTAGGAAGAATAGAACCGAATCTTTCGAAATGAATAGTTTCAAGCTAAACGCGCACAATATTTATATATATATATATTTGTATGTATATAATACGTGCTAAGTATATCTCATTGTGTGTACGTATATCACGCCACGATATAAAATCTATTAGTTACAGTAGTCAACAATAATTAATATTTGCTAGGTCGATAACGCATCGCTGTCTCATCTACGACTTCTCCGTTCATCGTTAATTCCAGCCGTATTTCACGAGTGAAATTGCTCATTGGTTCGTTGTTCGAAAATTGGTGGACGACATACGGGTACTTGGGGCGGGCACATAAAACATCTAAATCGCCGCGTATCGCGTATTGACTTTGATTTCGTATTGACCGATGATCGCTACCAGCTACGTTTAAATATTAAGGGCACCCAGGAATTGATCAAGTATAATATTATATCAGCCTATACATTTAGAAGGATTACACCTACGCGTAACAACAATTAACATCGCTAGGATAATTGATCGATTCATTGACTATGAGACCTCGGCACCAATTTTCGAACGTCGGTGACGAGTTACATGTCGTATAAAAGTAGTCGAACAGACCGGACTACACGGCCTCGTTCTCTCGTGGAACCAACCCCTAACGAGGCGGCCGTTCAAGCTCGCGATCCTAGATTACATATACATATATATGTGTATGTTACTTTGAAGACTTTGCGCGCAACTACGAGTCAGCAATCTTAATATCAGTTCCAATATCTTCGATCGGGCCTACCGGACGTGCTACACCTCGCTAGCAACCGTGTGACCGCGAACATCAGTTTACGTAATCCGCTCGAAGCGCTAACGGTAGATATATTAATAAACGAAGGTAGCGTGAACAAACACGTAATCATATATAAATCTAAGCTGTCCCGTACGTTGTCGTATAATACTTATAATAACGTATAGCTACGGCTAATGCATACGTTGTACGTTCAGATAAAATACGCGTACACACCTTTACGCTAAAACGTCCGCGCGACCCTTGGGATCCATCGATCCATGGTCTCGTTGTTATCGTTTCGTCAATCAGGACGTCACTCGATTTAGTAACTGTGACCGTGTGTTAACCGCTCGCCCCTCGGATCGGCGCGATCTCAAAGACCGCGCAGACTCACGTTCGTGTAAATACTTTCATCGGATAAGGCTGCGTTAATTATTGTCTCTTTTTGTTAATCGGTCACGCTCGTTGAAAGTTTACCCTCTACGGACATAAAATATCTTACACTCCCCCGTCGACACCAATTCCTTACGTACGTTACGCGATTCGTTTACGACACTGTTAACGGACACGAGACGTGGTCGATACCGTTCGCCCGACTCGTTCAAAGCACTCGCCTCTTCTCTCTAACTGAACCGTTCGTTGAAACACGAAAATGAACGGATTCTAATCGTTAAGTAAGAATAGAGGACGCAACGTGTGTGCACGCGAGATGCATCGAGTACGTGTTTTCTGAAAGAAGTAATAAAGGGCAGAGGAGCTGAGGGTGGAGAGGATTTAAGTCGTCGTGCCTCGAGGTAATAACACGCGGATGAACGAACACGCGGACGGATTTAATAAAGACGATTCGATAGAACTGAACTGATCTTGCGCGAACGACTGTAAGAAGGCTAAGTAGAAAGAGACGAATGGCGAAGAAGTTTCGGAACGAGGAAGGAACGTTCGAACAGTTTCCCTGCGACTACGTTAAATATCAGTCGGCAGCCATGATTTGACGCGCGTTCTTTTTTTTTCATCGGGAGAACGTTTCTTAGGGGGACGATTTGGTCCGGGTCTCTCCTGACCTTCCACCCGCGATTAAGTTGCGCGCGACATACGGGCAAGTGGAACGGATGGCTTGTACGCGTCGAGGTTTCGGAAAGAAAGAAGACCAGCCGATTGGATCGATCGGATTAAAACTATGTAGCCCTATCTCGCTACTCACGCTAGATACCTATGTGTATATATATATATATAGTATGTATACGTGTACGTACTCAACGGGTCGTTCGTCTTGTAATACTGATTAATGTATTGTCCGTTTAAATGGTTCGTAACATGCAAGTACGTTACACAAGGGAGATTCAATTTCGTTTCGAGATACATTTTATGTACACGTGAAATGGAAGCGAGATCGTTGACTCGGGAATCGGGTGAGTTGCAGGTAATAGCAGGGCCGGGAAGAGTGGAAGGAGCCAATCGAATGGAGCAACGGGAAGAGAAGCTAGTGGAAGATTTATAAGAGGAGCTCCCGGGGAACTACATACATGGTGTTAATATAATTAGTGGCACGCGCGATGCAAAACGAAACCGAGCGTGCAGTCTGTGGATACTCACGACTCC
>SHCU01000206.1:89657-102762 GCA_004307685.1 Ceratina australensis | reverse complement strand
TGGTGTTAATATAATTAGTGGCACGCGCGATGCAAAACGAAACCGAGCGTGCAGTTTGTGGATACTCACGACTCCCTTAGAACGTGCTGAAGCACACTGGCGGGTTCATCTCGCCGAAAACGTTTAGCTCATAGAGCGAAGCGAATACGATAAACACCAAGTACCAAATCATCAGTAGCACTCCGTATCGTCGGTCCAGCTTCCAGCCGTTCCAATGGGTGACAAGTACCAGGAACACTACCGTCGACAGCAAGGACACCGTCGAATACGTCAGCCCTGCCGGCAACGATCAAACAAATGATTTTTATAACTGATTTGGAATCGAGTGCGCAGTGGTCTTACCTCGACTGGTCACGTTCACGTGGGAACCGGGTTGTATCATCGCGGTTTGTATGAACCATGGAAGCCCGAGGCAAACCAGGATGTCGAAGACGTTGCTGCCCACGGCGTTGCTCACTGCCATGTCGCCCAGGCCTTCCTTTATCACCGCCAATGAGGACAGCGCGTCGGGCACGCTGACACCGGCAGCGACGAACGTCAGGCCCATCACCGTGTCGGGTATACCCAAAGTGCTCCCTGCGAACAATCGCCGAGTATTGTTTCCCGAGACGACAGAGACACCGATGGGAAGAGGGAAAAATTGGAGTCAGCGGCGTTTCTTTGCCGATCGCTCGCTTACCTATGATCGTGATCATCCACACCATAATGTAGCTATAGAAACTGATCCAAACCATTGATACGCAAAAAGTAAAGGGATACCAGTTTCGGAATTTCTCTTGCCGACAGTCCGGCATCGTCGCGCGGCACATAAAGTGAATCGGGTAGACGAGACCCCACGTGAACAGGGTCCACTGGCTACCGTCCGTGGGTCTTTCCAACGGCGACACCTCGTTCGGGTCCGGCTCTTTCGCTTTGTAATATTCAGGCTGCTTCGGCGCCGGCGGCGGCGCCGGTTCGCTCGTTCCCGAAACCGCGGCATCTCCTGCTCCTGCACCGTCTAGGAAATTTCACTTTCGTCGATCATCTGAACCTATGTACCCTTTTCTTGGGTATGTACCTTCGGGAGCTTTGAACTGATCTGTCACCGGTGAACTTGGTCCCGTGTAAGATAGACGATCTTCCTGCAACGATCTGTAGCTGACGAGAGCGCTCTCCTCCGCGGGTTCGTCGTCCTTAGGTAGAAATGGTATATTGTACGACTTGGCCCAACGCTCGAGCCTCGCGTTGTACGATAACGCGACGCAGTACACGACGTACATAATCAACATGAACAGCGACTCCATCCTGCAAAACCCATGCGGTTCGTCTCGTTTCGGCAGAGTATCAACGGACGTGTCTTACCAAGATATAGATTCATTGTAGATTGTGCCAAGCATCACCAGGATCGATATCGCGTAGAAGAACGAGTCCCGGCAAAGAGGCCACCAATTCAATTTGCAGGCCGTCGTCGTGCAGAGGCCGCAGACCGATATCACGAACATTATATTGAACACTGCGCTTCCAATCACACCGCTCACCTGCAAATCCGATGCTCTCGATATAATTAACGTATTTGCATATGTATAGCAAGGAATAATTTTCTTAACAAATGGAATAGATTCGTCAATCCTGTCGAGCTTACTCCGATATCATCTTTAGCGAAGAAAACACCGATGACCACAGTGGCCAATTCAGGGGCTGAGGAACCAGCAGCCATGAAAGTTGCCCCAGCGACGTCCGGCGACAACCTCAGTTCTGTACAGGATCAAAGGAACCGAATAACTTTCAAATCTATTCTAAAATCTTCCGAAATTCATTTACCTTCGCAGATCCTGTCTAAACTGGAGACGAAGTAATCGTCGCAGACGATGGCGAGACCCAAGAACGTGTAAACCGCGACTAGAATGTGAATGATCAGGCCTCCGTGTTTCCGGGCCGAGGGGCCCATTAATGATCGCGGGAACTGCTCGATGGCCGGTGGGGAACAGTTCTCTCGTCGCGGCCTCCACGTCGCTCGCTCATATTTGATGGTAGTCGTTGTCGGCACCTGGAATCTCGAAAATAATCGATGCTTGTTGTATGCTTTACGGTCAAACTCACGATCGTTCGCGATCGTGGCAAAGACAAGAAGGATAAGAATCATGGATCCACGATTCTCACCGTTGTGGTCCTCGGCACGCTCCTCGCTGTTGTCGTTTCCTTCTTCGGAGCCACCGCTTTTCCTAGCTCCTCCTTCACCTTCTGCGACTGTCCTCGGACCTTCTCTTTCTCCTCTTTCTCTTTCGATCCTACTTGTTTTTTCTGTTCTTCATTCTTCTTTCCTTCTTCCTTACTTTTATGTTCGGTTTTCTGCTCGTTTTCCTTCGGCAACTCTTTTCCCTTTTCGTTTGGTAACACTTTTCCCTTTTCCTTTTCTTTTTCTCCTTCTCCTTTCTCCTTCTCCTTCCCTTCGGTCTCGAGATTTTCGCTCATCTCAGTTGAATAGGGCTCAAGGACTGACTCCACGGTTACGTTCTCCTCGATGTCCGTAACACTGGAGTACGGTGACGTTACCTCCTCCGGTAGTTTCGCAGAAGTAACATACTGAACTAACACGTAGATGATAAAAAGGGCAAAGCGCAAGGGCCATCTTTTCCTCCGCAGATTATTTTGCAACTGAATCCGCCTCATCGTCTTCAACTGAAATACAGAAAATGATAAATCGTCTCTAATGAATTACCATAGAGATAATGTAAGGAGAACGAAACGTTAGTTGTATTTGAATATTTAGCTCCTAAGCTTATGAAACTATGTACATGTCTGTCAGATATGTCTCGTTAAGAATCTGTGACAAAAGGGCCGGGTTGAGCAACTTCGTTTAAGAGGAATACGCGTACAAAGCGAGGCGCGAGTGAAAGTGACCCAATTCGATGTTTCTAGCGATCGTTAAACTGCAGCTACGAAATCGTGGTCGGAGCTTGTACGCCCGATTCACAGTTTACGGCTTACCCTTTTCTCGGGAACGTTGCACATCGTTCACCGGCAGATTCGTCGGCTCACGTAACGCAAAAATCTACACGTTCGGGATGATCGCTCGTACGAGACCGACGTCGAGCACGCGATTTTTTGCGAGACCGAGAAAAATACTTTTATCACCGTCCCGTCCTCGAATTATCGATTTACATAAAAGCCGTGGGTTACGGTGCGTTCTCGGAAACGGCACGTAGGCGTCCTCCTCTTCTTGGTTGTTTATCGCACGTAGGCGTCGTATTCACCGAGATCCAGCCCCCGTCGTCCCGTTAACTCGCGCGGTACCCAGACGTCGCCGGGGCCATCCTCGCTCTATCCCGAGGAAACACCAGTTCGAGACGATTCAACGAGCCTACCCGCGATCCCTTCGCATATCCCTTACCCTTGTCTCTATTTTTCATTCACCCTGCCTCGCTTCCCCACTCTCGCCCCGCTTTATATCCCACCCTGCCTTCCGTCCACCCGCTCGCTCGCTCGCTCGCTCGCTCCGATTCTCTACTTTCGCCGACGAATTTTCGCCGCTTCTCTCGCGTGACGGAACGTCGCTCAATCGCGTGTACACCCACGATTTCTCCGCGCTACCGTACGTACACCCTCCATCGACCGTTTATCGTTTCACCGATCGACTCGCGGTCCGTCGTTCACCTCGTTTACGTGCTGCTCGCGAATGAAACCTCCCTTCGCATTTCACCCCCGACGTATACACACCCTCTCTTCGCTCTTGCCTTCTCCTCTGTCTCCCTTCATCTGGCCACGTACGTGTACGTGCGCTCGCGCAAACACGCACCACGCTCGCAACCCACCCCTGCTGGATACGTGCGCGCCCCTGTTCCTCTGTCGCATCCCTCCGGTCCGGGACCACGTGACACAGAGTGAACACGCTTGCGCAACCCCATCGCAATGTCACGACGCTGCGCCGATATGTAGGCCGTAGGGAAAACGAATTGACTGGGACGATTTGAGTGGAAATCGTATCGAGATTATATGACGCGTGAACGTTTTAATGAGATCGCGCAATTAGAATGAAATTAGGGACAGGTCGATGAGACGGTTGGGAGCGCATCAAGCAGCGATGGCCTAGCCCTGTTTACCGATTTATTATTTCTCGATTTTTTGTAAGTCTATCGATTTGTTTTATAAGGCGACAAATATGAATTATCTATTTTTATGTAACTTACGATACGCGCTAAGGTAAACGGGGGATGAATGTACACTTACTCGCATTGAAACGGCGAGCGTGATACGAATTCATTGGGATATTGTCAGTCGGTGATAAATGCCAACTTCGTACGATGGTGTATTATTGAGAAACATATATTTTATAATTTTCTTCACGAATGAACACCTTTCAACGTATACATATATATCTTTATTTTATTACAAGAAGCACACAGCATTCGAATTGAACATGGATAAAGTACTTATAAATACAACGCGACATGCTTTCACGATTCATCCTTAACGTACACCGATCAATGTTAAATTAATTAGGATTTTGATGAAATTTAACAGAATATCCGTCGCTGTCGGGATTCTTTTGCAGTTCGAAATTATTTGTGGAAAGTCCGAATGGTTTCAGAATCATGTTTCCTAAGTCCTTCAGTTTACCAAGCATTTCTGTTTTCAGTTTCTCGTCCCTCTCTTTGATCAACGGTGGTAATCTCTATAAACATATGATTTAAAACATCTGATAATGGAATTAATAAATCTCTTCTGAGATAATTACCCGAATTGCGTGATTAGCCTCTGTGTGAGTGGGATCAAACGTTAGGACCTTCTTGTAATCTTGCAAAGCCTCATCTAATTTTTCAGAAGCTTCGTACAATTGTGCTCTCCTGACATACGCTTTCACGTAATCTGGATTTAATTCTATGGCCTTTGTACAGTCAGATATGGCAGATTCCTGATCCTACTTAAATATTACAATGTCAATAATCAAGTTAACCATCTACTCGATATATTTTACCAGTTAAACGAACAATAACATTACCAGAGACTTTGACTTTGCTGCTGCTCTGTTCGCATACAGTATGGATCGTTCTTTGCTATATGCCAGGGGACAAGTTTGTAAACCCTGTGTGTACATGGATATTGCCTCCACGTATTCTCCTTTATTGAAAAATTCATTTCCTTTAGTTTTGTGCCCTTCCGCTTCACTCTTAAGACTCTGAAAAAGATAAATAAAATGATCGTATTCAATGATCGTTTTAAATGAACGTATCAATAACACTCTAGTAGATAAATACGAACCTCCTTCTCACTTTCGGAGAGGGTTAAATCTCTGTCTTTTAAGAGCTCCTCGTCCACGGAATCTTTCCTACTCCTACCGTGGACACTCTCCGTTTCGCACTCGTCACTGTTCTTTTCTGCACAAGAACTGTCATTGCCAGTTCTCACACTCGCGGAATCGGAGCAGTCGTCGTCCGCTCTGGTGCAAGATTTCTCGAGGTCCTTCGTTAGCTCTTCTATTATCTCCTCATTCGTTTTCAAACCCTCCGACCTATCGTCCATCGCTCGATGTTGCCTTTTTTCGTTACAACGTGCAAATCACTTAGGTTAATTACAGCATCACCTCCACCAAGTAGCGCCGAGCTCTGAACTCCTCCTTTGTGTTTTGCTTCGCTCGACGTTCCTCCTGCTACCTGCTAGTACCCGCAGCTTATACGAGAGTGCGCTCTATACCCTGCAGCGCGATTACTTCGAAACATGATTCAGATTCTCTCCGAATTAACCGAGAGATATATTCGTTTTCAAAAAGAACGCAACACCGCTTTTTATTGCAATAAGAATGTCGATGGTACCGTTGTTTAGATCCTTGAAAAAATACTGATTACCACGTCTCGTGTAACTTTGAATATGATTAAAGTTAAATGGTAGACGGACGAGAATTATCGTTTGTACGTGCGCCAGTGAGAAAGAACGAAGCAACTTGCATTTGGCTCGGTGGTATTATCAGGATGAACCTACAGTGTACATAGTACGTGCTCCGCTCTCATCAACATCGCCGCAAGGAAACGAGTACTTTACCTGCACTATCCTACCACCGCTACATAATAAAAGAAACGGATGAATTGCACGAGGCGAATTCTATGAAATAAAAATTCCAGAGTCAGGGAACGGAATCGCATAAATCCATTCGCTTCCTTGTTGATGATAACAGGATATCCGAGGTGATAAGCCACGGTGTTTGACACGCGGGCGGAACAAACAGAGGGATTCTACATTTTCGCGAAGCCCGAGGGTTCTCGCGATCAGTCACAGGCGCACAGTTCCTTCGACGGGAGGAGGAACAGTCAATTTTCCGTTGAAAACGTCGCCCGCGGCGATTTTTCGAACGCACACGTACCTATATGCGCGCGTGCATCGCGTATGCAGGGTTCAAGGTTTCACCAGGCAGATTGTACCTGCTATTACCGCAGTGATATATTTCTGCAGCACTGATTCATCAAAAAGTTTCGGGAAACGTCCACTTCGTTATTCTCGCGATTACTCGGCGAGCACGTACCTCGAGTCACGTCGTTTTTATAGCAACCTTTGTAGGCGCGTTAACAGCAGTTCGCGCGAAGAATGTCTTTCCCAAAGAGGAATGGACTCGTCGATAAGGAATGCGTACATTTACATCGCATTTGCATGTGGACACAAAATATAGGAATTTAAATTACGTCGTGATTACGTAGCGCCGGTCACAGGGGTGTATTTTTCTTCGCGCGCGATGGTAACGGCGCGTGACCACGGTAGATCGACCGTGTAACTAATACCAGTTTCTTTTCTCGTGAACTATCTCCAGACGGCTCACCATTGTTCCCATCTCTCCTTTTGTTCATGTTCTCATTGCCTGCCGGAACGCATAATAAATGTTAAACAAATATTCCCTCAGCTTCCTCCCTTTAACGTCTCCTCCGGCAGAAGTACGGTACGTTTCTACGTCCGCGAGCTCTCCTCGGAGCTGTCAAGTTCCGCATACGAAACAAACAATCAAGTTACTCTGTTCCGGGTGATGCGTCGCCTCGGGCTACATTCCCTTTAGCTTGCCAGCATCATCCTTCGATATGCATGAATCGTTATCATCATCATCATTCCCGTTCTCGAGCGCGCGTATCACGAGCCCGACAGCAGGGGTGCTAAAGCAAACTCGCGAGATTTCACGAAATGGGGTAGATAACCGTGACGATTCAATAAATAAAAAGAAAAAGAATGTTAATGCAATAACTTTGTTCCGATCGGTACGAGTCATCTGTTTGATTTCGCTTATCTGTCAAACAGTATGTTCGTTTTATTAAAACTCGATATCGACGGGTGCCCTGGCACCCCGAATACCCGTACATAAACGTGCAACGTTTCGCCCGAACCTTTCGCGTCGAGCCCGCGAGATTTCCCGGAAAAGGAAATGTACTTTTAGCAGACGAGTCACGTAGTTATTAAATGTACGTCTATTCGGGCTCTGCCACCTTTCAGAACATCCCTGTTGTGCGTATGGTAAAACGATATGAATATTCATTACAACTTGTTATTAACTGCGTTATGTGAGGGAATATAAACGACGCAGGATATCGTTCCACGACATTGTTGCACTCGCCGCATTAACAACCTTATTAAATGCTCTAACCGCGATCGATCGTTTGATTCAATCGCAAAATAACCGCGCTCCGAATTATGTTATGTATAATATGTATTGCCGCACGGTAACGTCGTCGATCAAGCAAATACCGGTTTGATTGGCTACGTGCTGCATGTATGTATGTTCAACCGACCGGTTGTTTCTTTAATGGAACAACGACGACGGAAACGCGAAGCGTTTCGCCAAGAATTCGTTTCATTAAAACAACGTGGATTTTATTGCAGCCGCGGCGGTGATACGAGAAGATAAAAACGGGGATGAGGGTAAGAACGGGGAGAAAGTAACCGGGAACTCCCGGAGCGGAAGAGGAAATCGGCGGTCATCCAAATATTACGTATTCAAGGTAGCTACAAGTTTTCCCCGAGATATTTACGACGAAAGGGGTACGGGGGTTAGATTTTCCATCCCCGACGGTGGTGCAAGCTTCGTCCTCCCATTGGTCCCAGAGATTCATGACGTCACGACGCCGGCCTATGTATAAGGTGAAGCACGCGGGGCGTCAGTTCATCGTTGTCCGTTACGTCGAGCGGGTGGCATCTTTGAATCACCCTCTGGTCTCCCGTACGCCTCTGAACGAGCGAATATTGTTTTTTTAACACGGTACCGAGGTCCACGCGGATCGGCGACTGCAAACTGCCGGCGTCAACCCTTGCGAGCTGTTCCCAGTTTGCATCCCGAGGACGGTAAACGAAGAAGAACGGCGGGAGAGAAAAGTGAGTAGAACTCAATGTGCGACAATTACTCGACGAACAATTAATTGCCGTGTCCCTCGCCCACGTACGTGCCGTTTTATAAAAGGTCCCTTAAATATGAAATGTAACAGATGATTCGTAAAACGCCTTCCGTGTATCTTTTTTTGCGCGATCCGATTTTAACGGTTTTACATTTCGAGCCTCGAACGCGTCCCCGGGCGACGCGCACACAAAGGATATCAACGACTATCAATTTTTAGTTGTATAAAATACGCGTCCTTGTCTTTCTATTCCATACGCGTTTCGGGGGCGTCGAAATTCCCGAAGTTAAACAGAAGAACTTCGGTGCAGTACGAGTCGGCCGTGTACCGATCTTATCGGGCTATTCATCTTTCCCTTATCGTATTAGTCGGAATCAATTTGAACGGAGCATGCATAGCTATGTACGTAATATCCGTGTGCCCACAGAATCTAATTGTTTAATATCGACGCATCGATTCGGCCGATTCAATAATTGCATTGAACCGATGAAATCTTTAAATAATATCCAGGAATATATCGAGAGCACGCGAATCCTGCCTGTACAATCGTCAATCTTAAAATTGTCCGTTTAATTAACTAAAAGGATTTTCCCTATTGCGGTTTCAATATCTTCATGTTCTTCTTCCATCTACCACTCCGCTATTTTATCCGACGTTCGTTTCCTTTGTCCTAAGGACATTTTTGTACTCATTGTTAATCAGGCTGCAAAAAGAAAGCAAGACTACTTTCCCATTCGCAAAGTAAAAATATGAGCGAGGCGCTCGTATCAAAAGAAACTCGGAGGAACTATCCTTATTACATCTCCGAGGTTCCTTTGCTTATTCTCCATACCTGTTCCCTCTCCGCGAAATTAATTCGTCTATCGAGCGTGCAAGCTACCTTTTTCAGTTTTCTGATCTCACCCAATCTTACCGAACGACGTGTTACTTACGCCGGCCCTACCTTGTTCCGGAAATATATGAATGAATACCGAGCGCCGGTACGCGTTAGGGATATACGTGCGCGCGGTGCATTACCGCGTTATAATATCTGCGGTCAGAAGATAAAGACCCGGGAAAATGACCTGTTTGTCGTGGGCAAAGTCACATCGGGTAAGATAATTACCTCGCGGCCGGGAAGATCAAGATTTAATTAAAACTTTTACGCGATACCTACCGGTCGTGTATATCTGTGCACGCATACAACGCGACGCAATTACCGAAGTTGCCGAGATATCGGATACACCGATGAGACATCTGATCATTATCCCGTACATTCGTTCGTCCTCCTAATTAACATAAACCACCGCGCGCGTCCTACGTTGCCCGGCTGACCACGCACCGACCCGAACTACTTGCCGTTCCCCGCTGATCTTTTTCCACATGAAACGATCCTCCAAGGGCGCAACCCTGAGTCTTGTTACTCCGTGAAGTTTTAATTGCAAACAACGCGATGATTCGTCAGGCGCTCGGAGGGAGGAGACTTCAACGCAGCAACGAAGCGATCAATTCTGCACGATTTGCTGGTCCAGTTTCGTTCTAAAATTGCGTTATAAGTGGTGGTTCCTCGTCGCCGTTAAGCATCGCGGTCGAAGTTAAATCGAAAGTGTTGCGGAGTTGGGAATGACTTCTATCCCGATTGGGAAGCAGCTAAACCAGAGATCTCCCCGGGTAAATGTAATTTTAAAACCGTTAAGTCGCGGTCTTCATCGCTAAATACTGAGTTATATCTGATCTCGGTGATTGCCAGCTCTCTTAATCCTCCCGTAATTGGATGTTTATCAGTTACTATTCGGACGGTAGAATCTTTTCGGACAATTTCATTTTATAATTGGAGTACGAGTGTAAGGCGCGCGTGTTTCATATTATTGTGAGACTTCGGTCGTAACTACGTTTAGACCTTGTATTTTTCCGAGAAACATATTTCTTTCCATCGCGGTTAACCTTTTAACGGAGAAACGAGTGAGCAGATTTGTTATTCAGTATTTAAATAAAATTTAACGCATGCAAAGGCTGGATAACTTTTTCCTTTAGAAACTTAATAGTTAAGCTGAAGTATTTCTTTCGGGAAAAAGAGCGGAATAATTCAGAGATCATAGAGCAATTTGCAACGGTAATCGGTTATTCGCCGGCCAAGCGGAAATCCATTCGTCCCTCCCGATTAACATTAAATCAACCGATGGAAATCTAATTGAAAAGTTGCCGTACAATTTCCAACCCGGTTATAATGACGAGAGATTAAAAACGATGTTCCTTTTGCTGTTTCCCTAGCCGCTTTCTTATCTCGAGTAACGCTGGGTATTTCAATCACCTTTGGGGGAGTGTATTCGGCAACGGTCTTATTTTCAACGCTATAGGGAATCGTGAGCTTTGAAATCGCAGAATTCTGTGGCATCGCGTTGTCTGATACCCGACACCGTACATCCGTATGCCGGTTAATGAAGATCCGCTGCCAGGTAGACGTGCGTGCCCTTTTATTTCTATATGCGTACACGCTGCATCATTTCAAATGCCCACGCGCAAATCTTATTGTCGTTATAAAAATAAATCGACTGATTACGACGTCGAAAATAGTTGGGATAGTAATATATTTTCATTGCATCCGGCACTTCGTTTTCTTTTTGCATTCCACGCGACCGGACGTGTGATCGATACGCGAAATGACACGTGACAATCAACTGTAATTATTAATTAACACCGTGGGTAATTGGAACGAATGGCGGAATCGGCCACAGGCGACGCTTACCAACGACGGGGGGGTGTTTGGTACACCTATAATACGGCAACGATCTCGGCGGCTCTCGAATATATGTATAAATATCGGTCGAAGATGGGAAACTGTAAAACCGTGAAACAGCCCGGCGACAGGCGAATATGAAACTTTCAAGCCCTCATCGATCCTACTTTATGACAATGCACGCGACTTGCCGGTACTTTCTAGTTTGTACGTATTCACTTGGAGGTTTTCATCCACGGCGCCGCGTTTTCCGCTCGGAAGTTTAAGCGATTCGATTTAGCCGGACGAAAATTTGAACAGACCACCGGGAAACGTAACGGTCGTTTTGGTTGTGCGGCAAAAAGTCTTGAGCGGAAAAAATGTGCTATCCTCGCGGATACGCGTGGTAGTTATTGGCATTTTTATTGAAAGCGTTTCCCGGGGGAGATAAAGTCTTTACGTGAAATTGTGGCGGCGTACGCGTTATCACGCTCGCGGTTATTTTTTAAAAGGTTTCGAATTAAATAAAATCCCGCGTTAACGGACATGTGTAATTTCTATTAACTCCTCTCCCGCGGCGTGCACGTAACGCGTAAAATTGTTACCCGATCGAATCGTGGGAAGGTCTGACCCTCGTTCGAGTAATTACTACGGTAATCGTCCGAGGCTTCCTTTTTCCACCGCGAAGACGTTAAGTGCGGGTAATCGAGGTGGTTGATCACTTAACACTAGGAGAAACGTAATTTAACGAACACCGAAGCTAACGGCCGTCGCGACTCACGCAATGACTTTCCAATTTAGTATGCAATCTCTCGTTTTATCGGATTACCTCGGTCTCCTTGCTCGCGGCCGGTTACTTTTGCGAAAACCGCTACCAGCCACGTCATTTCAAATTTTCTGATTTTCACGTTTTTTCCCCCTCGACACGCGATTCCTCGTAAAACACAAAATTCACGTGCGACTAGAAAAAAACTCGCTACGTACTCTCGGGAATTCAATTCGATTTCTGATTAGATATCAGACAAATGAGAAAAATAATTTCTGTTAATGATATTAAGGGGTGAACGTCGACGGTTTAACAGGGATAAATTATACTACCCATCTTCGTTTCGAAATAGAAATTTGACGCGACTTACGCAAAAACCAATCTTCTACATTTCCTCTCGCTGTGCATTCGACGTTCAATGCAATTTTTGCAGGACGTTAAGGATTGACCAGCCAGCCCTGTGTGGGGGTGGACTCTATTTAAATTCGTTTTATCAGCACTTCCCTCGGGTTTAATCACTCTTACATATAAATTATACTATCTGTTGCCCGAACTTCTGCACGTAGGTACATCGTAACGAGATCTATACCTCGTACTCCCCCTCACTGTACATTCAATGTTCGATGCATTCTAGTAAAGCGTAAAGGATAGACCACTCCTGCGCGAGGGAAGAAGTTTCTTTAAATTCATCTTACAAGATATACATACTTCCGTTGATAAATTTCACTACCTGTGGTTATCACAAAGGAGTGACAAATTAAGTTACATGCATCACATTCGGTGTTCGATGCATTTTTGTAAATCGTTCCTATGAGGGGAGACATTTTTTAAAATTCTTTTTATCGCGTCCTCCCTCGGGTTTAATCACTCTTACATATAAATTATACTACCTACATTCGTCGTCAAGTACTGACGAACTTCTACAGGTTACGTAGTAACGAGATCCACGTTTTACATTTCCTCCCACTGTACGTTCGATATTCGGTGCATTTTTATAAAATGATAAAAGCGCGAGGGTAGGAGTTTCTTCGAATTCGTTTTATCGCGGCTGTCATCGGATTTTCTCGTTGTCACTGATAAATCCACTACCTGCGTTCGCCTCCAAATAGAGGACTCACGAACCTCTGCACGTAGGTTACATCGTAGCGAAATCCATCCCTCGCGTTCCCTCTCACCGTACACTCGATGTTCGATGCATTTTTGTAAAGCGTTAGGGGCGGACCATCCCTGTGCGGTGGGTAAACGAGAACTTTCTTCAAATTCGTTTTATCACGGCTGCTCTCGGGTTTAATCACTTTTACGTTC